>JAODAL010025258.1:0-58965 GCA_025379985.1 Phyllomedusa bahiana
AAAAGCTATAGTTTTGAACAGTTGCAGAGATTTTTTATGGGAATAGGGACATCACTTATATCACTCTTGAAATATCCTTGAGACTTCTGGAAGTAAGAGGGACTCTCAGAAAAGCTAACAAATCTTCAGGTGCTGTATATACTTATCCCTTTCATGAACTTCCTTCAGCTCATGGAAGTCACTTCAGAAAGTTTCCTTGGAAATGTGTCCAGTGTTAGACTAAAGGCCCACCCTCCATCTATACAATAAACATGCGCATTAAAGGGGTTTTATCATTTCATTAAATGGTCTTCAGAATAAGGGGACAGTGAAAACAAGCAACTTTGCAATTAGATGACATTAGCAAAGCTGTCTTGTATTCACAGTATTCCTTATCTTGTGTTTTTGTTTACACTGATATCCAGTGCTGGTCGAATCCCTGCTGATCCCTCCTCCTTGCATTTCACTAGCTGAGAGCTCATTTACATTCTGTTCGCCCCAGGTGGAATTCACAGGAGAGAGCAGTCTCTCACTCAGAGTAAGGGACCGTCAGATTTTCACCGGCACACACCCAGAAGAAACAGAATTACACTGAAGGGCTTACACAATCAGGAAACAGCACAATTGTGTGTCGATCCCTGCCTGACTTAGAGTTAGGGGCCGTAGCATTTTCTCTCTCCACACCTAGCAGAAACAGACTGCAGCAGATTCTATAATGAGAAAACATAACAGTTTTGTCCCGGTACCTAACTCTCCTGCATAGAAGGGAGATCTGTGCCCGCTCTTAGAGCTGGATCCAACTGTAACACATCTCCAGCTGTGAGAGGAGAGATCAGTGCTGAGTCTAGATTGAATGCAGCCTGTGGTATGTATACAGCTCTTACAAAATAAGACTGATAGGGAGAGACACAGTGACATGTGAACTCAGGGAGGGGGGAGTCTTAGGAGCCAGCAGTGAAGGGGGGGGGTGATGTCACCCAGCTGGAAGGGGAAGAAACGCCCCTGCATTTCTAGATTTGAGAAGCTCAGAGCAGTATGAATCAGCCGAACAAAATAAGCGATACATCCCCTTTAAGGTTTTGATAGGCTATCTAGTGATTGGTGCTAAAGTCGGTTCCAAATGAAGTTGTCTTGTGCTAGAACTTTGGAACCTCAATATACGGGGGGCACAGTGTTAAGTCAAAGCTTGGGTCCACCATAAGATGATCCTGGGTTTGTCAAATATACAGTAAATGAGTGGACAATGAGGTAAAACCCTTGCCTGAATCTCAATGATGTATCTCCTGGTAAAACTAGTTTAACTGTAAACATTTTGGGCCACATGTATGAAAACTGTCTAGATCTAAAACTCACTTTGTTGCACATAGCAACACTATGATGTGCCCCTCTGATTTTTTTCAGAGCACTATATGAAATGAAAGAGGCACTCTGATTGGTTGCTATGGGCAACAAAGTGAGTTTTAGACCTAGACAGTTTTCATACATGTGACCTTTTGTCATATAATTTTTTTCTATACCATCATTTATTTTGTATTCACTTTCCTGTACTCATCTCTTTTAATTAAAATATGTAGAAAGTGGGAGTAGCTCTAAGTTTCATAGTTTATTAGTACAGACATGCTATTAAAAACATCCTGGTTGAACTGCTTTAGAGCACATTACTGTGAATGTAAATCACTACAGCACATCCATTACATTAAAGTTTCATTCTAACCTTTTAGCAATCAATTATGTATAGTAATATCAATTTCCTTACCAAAAGATTGTTTTTCTGTTACTAAATTGACCATGTACTATAGATTTAGCCATAAAGACACTTAGCAGATGCTACAAGAGCATATGAGGCAAAAACATCTGTGCTATGGCTGCTGTTTACAATGGAAGGTACAACACAGTGTTGGATCCATCGCATGATGTTACCTATTGCAGTTGTTAGACCTTGTTGAGTTCTAATGGGATCTGTTGGGATTCAGATAGGGTGTTTGTTTTTAGAGGATGCCGCATTTTCTTAATTATTCTGTAAAATCTCACTTGAGGTGAGGCCTACTTACAGCACTGTAAGGCCATGTCCCCACGGCACCGGTTTGTAGTCGGTTTTTCAGATGGTTTGCGGTTTTGCAAACCGTCTGAAAAACCGGCAGCAAATTTTTATACAGGGCCGCTATGGAAAACCCATGCAGCAGTCCCCACTGCCCGAAAAACATTGTACATGTTCATTCTTCCATCCGGTCTTCGGACGGAATATGAACATGTCAATGGGAAGGGGGAGGTCTTTTCTCCACTAATCAAGGAGAAAAGCCATCCCCCTGCAACCGTGTGCACGGCACAAAAACTGGACAGATACCGGTCGGATAAACCAACTGGTATTTGTCCTGTGCCATGGGGATGCGCCCTAGTTTCCATCAAAACTGTAAACAAATGTCACAGAGTCTCTAAACATAATATTTTACCTGATGAGAAAATAGTATTCAACAGAGGGAAACCTATATTGAGAGCATAATACATTGGATGGAAAGAAGGATTTATGTTGTGCCCATAATAGCTGTAGGCTTTCACTCATCCTTCAGTGCCATTGTGCGTTCTTAGTGAGATTATCCCCCTTTACCATTTTCCTGCAACAAGTTAAAGCCTGTCAATAAAATGGGAATACCCCTTTAATTGCGCTTACAGGCAACAGCAGGTATTTCATCCACGCTATGTGGTTCCCCCACGAATGGTGTCAAACACTTTCCCATAAGTGACATAATTCTAGCACTCTTCTACCAGCATTTTAGTGCAGGATTTCATTGCCGTCATGTTCACAGTTAAGTCAACATCAATTTTTTTCTTGAGTCTATGTTGCTGCTGGAACCTTCTCGGACAAGATAGCCGGGAAAATTCAGCCTTTCCGTGGCATACATGAACAACAAATGTAATAAAATGTACAATAACATTCATTCATTCAGTATGGTAGGGGAAGGATAGCTTTTAAAGGGGTTGTCTCACCATGCAGTTTCACAGGTCAACAGCCAGCTTCAGACTTCTACTTCCTGATCATGCAGTGACTGGCATATCATCTCCACTATTCTTAGCTGAGCCTATTAAAGTGAGATCAGTTCTGGAGGTTTGTTAACTGTAGTATACAAGTCTATAGAACTCTAAAGGGTTAAAGCTTGTCAGTAATATATATAAACAAGCTTTTGTTTTACTGATAACACTAAGCAGGGACTGACATCACCATGGTCAGACAGGGAAGCTGGAACAATGAGAGCAGAGAGAGGTGATCTAGGTAACCTAGGTAAGCTTGTATACACAAGCAAGAGATAAAATCAAACAAGAGATAAAACAAAGCAAAGTCAGAACAGCAATGCAATTGGAAATAGTCTTTATTTACCATTGCGTACATGATTAAAGCTAACCATGTGGTGAGAAAATGCTCTTAACCCCTTTACATATCCAGCAAAGGCATGCTTTCTCCTTGTTAAGAATTTTCTCACAGCTGGCAAATGCTTAGAAATTGGATTATCCTGACCAATAATTACAGGGCAAACTGACTGTTTCATTTCCTTCAACCTGGTTAAGAAATATTTAATTAATTACAAAATAATTCATTTCATCCTGTGTCTACAATAGGCTGACAATCTTATTAAGTTCTATAGCAAACAGACAAATTAAGCTTAAAATAATGAACTTTGTGCTAAATCCTAACTGCATGAAAATGTAGGCTTTATGTTGTTTAGCATCTTACTGTTCAAGCTGAATATTTTTGTGACTCGAGAAAGCAAATGAAACGTCCATAGGCGTCTGTTGAAATAAGCAAAGTATGCGCATATTGAATCACTGGCATAAGCTCGTGCACCTGACTCATGGAGCTCCATCCAGTTTCGCCAACAATTTACATGTAATTAGCGAAAAACAATAAGGTTTCTAGGAAATGTTTTCATAGTGTTGTCATTGGCCTGTGCTGGGTGTTATTCGATATCGCTGAGCCAACAAGTAAAGGATCTCAACCTGATTTGTTTTGCAATCCATTAGAAAACCACTGTTAGCAATTTATTTAACGGGGTTGTCTCACTTCAAGGATTACTTTTTATGTTAAAGATCTTACAAAAACAAGTCACTTTGCAATATCTGTCCATTAACAGTGTCCTACCTATTCTGAGATATCCCCTCTTGTATGGACTGCATCAGCTCCACAGGTCACTATAGCTCCAGACCTGTTTGATTTGTCCTGATAGGCTGCCAGCACTGGTTGCTATAGTAACCCCTGGCTTCACTGCACCCCTAGTGGAACCCAGTATTTCGCCCTAAAATTCAAATAAAACCAAGCGGGTTGGTGAGATGAATAAAATGTGTGTGGAAAACCCCTTTTAATGCAGTATAGTGATGGGTGCCTGAAGAAGATTAAAGGTGGACATCTCAGTACCTTAATCAGAAACAAGACAGGGTTGATAGCAGAAAAAATTAAAATGGGGTCCCTTTGTCAAAAGCACCCGGTGTACATTTGTTATTTACATAGGGTTTTTTTAAAATTTTTCCTCAAAAGGGGTTTTAATTTTTTAATTTTTTTTGTGTTTTTCTTCCCCTTTTCATTAAGCAGGGTTTTAAGGCAACCATAAGCCCTCCAGGAGAAGAGCATTTCTGACTCAAAGTTGTCATTTCTGCCAAGAAAATGCATAGCAGTACAGAAAGCAACCTTTACAAGACTTTTAACACAAGTGTAACTTAGCCTTTATCTGCTGATTTCACCCATGTATAAATAGTGTATGAGTAATAAATGGTAATGCACTGGCACAATAATAAAACGTAAGAAAAGGTGCTTTTCAGATTCAGACATGTTGTTTTGGATATACTTCCTTTCCCCTAAAAAATAATTTTTTGTACCGTTTTTTAAAAATTTGTACACATTTCCCTTTTTATTATAGTTTCCTGGAAATATGTAAAATGAAAAATGGATGTTAATTTTTCTTTTGTCAAATAGGGTTTTGGTTGCTACAAAACCCTTTAATTTAGTCAGTGCTGTATGTCTGATTTTGGTGGGGAGAAAAGTTTTTGTGAATCGTATTTTATTTTTTTTAGAGATACAAGTATTTACTAAAGCAACGTCAAAATAATGGAAGGCCCGTTTCGCAAAACCTTTATTTTAAAAAAACCCTACAATGTATTTGGGGTTTCTTGAAGTTTGCAGCCAAATCCATTGCTTAAATTATTCTTATTAAGTGGGGGGGGTTTGGTAATTAAGATTGCGATCAAAAATTTTTTGGTCCATTTTGCATTAACTTTTTGGGCCAATGTATGAAAAGTCTAGGTCTAAACCACTTTGTTGCCATAGCAACAATTGGAGGCCCCTTTAATTTTTCAGAGCACTATTTATGAAAGAAAGGGGCGCTTGTTTGGGTTTGGTATTGGCAACAAAGGGTTTTAGACCTAGACAGTTTTCTACATGGGGCCCCCTGGTATTTTTAAATTTGTGTTGAGCGTTGGGGTTTGGCTATGAGATCGATCGATAGTCGTGTCGGCGCTATCGTTTAAGGTTTTTCGATGTGAGATCGATTATCGCGATGCCCTTTTAAAGTCTATGGAGAGCAAAACCCCTTTCTTTTATTACCCAAAAAAGGCGGGGAAAAGTGGAATTAACATCCACAACGTCAATGGAAAAGTCTAATCTTAGGAAAACACACTTAATTTATAAAAGTCACAAAAAAAAAAAGTCACGCCCTTTCATTCCTGTCTTGTCCCACAGCCTGACCCTTAAAACCCTGCATCCCCCAAAAATTAAAAAGTGCCAGATGGGCGTATGATTTGAACCTTATGTTTTAAAGGGAATTTGGGAATTCCCCCTGTCTGGAACGCGCATAAAACCCCAAAACCCTGCAGACCCCCCTTTTAAAAAAGTCCCAAAAAAGGGTCTTTAAACCCCATTTTATTTTCCCTTTGGAATTGACAAAAAAACTGTCTGGGCCACAGCATGAGCCCAAACCTGCATGACCCCCACATTTAAAAAAGTGCCGGAAAAAAGGAGTCTTTAAACCACCTTTTAGTTTCACTGGCTTGACTTACCTTTGGGGCCACGCATGACCAGGGGGGAAAGTTCAGTGGGTGCGGTGAAACCGGCTGGCTTTCGTCATTATTAAACGCAGGTTAAAATTCCCCTGAGAGCGGGCACAAAACTGTGTGTGAAGCAGAGTGGGGGGAAGCGGAAGTGTGAGAACCCCGCCTTATTGTACACAGCAAACCTGGGGTAGCGCTTGCCCCCCCTATGAGTGTGGTCCAATTGAGCTTCATTTTGGAAATATGGTGGTTTAACGCTCCTTTTTCACCCAGGTGCCTTTTTTTGCATTCTTTTTCTTTTTTACCAACGTGTGGGAAATGGTTCTTGTACTTTGTTCTTGTCGTGCCCCCATATCATGCCCACTAAAATTAACTCATCTGGTCTTTTTCTGTACCTCCTTGTAAAATTTCGGGAATTTTTTTAACAGTATTTTGTACATGCATTTTTTGTATTTTTTTTTCAAAAAAAAACACTTTTTAAAATAGGAGGGAATCCCACCATGTCTTTGTTTCTCTTTTTTTTTTTGTATTAAAGGGGTTGTCTCAATAAGGGTTTTGATGCTTTGTTAAAGATTTGCAAAAAACAAGTATTTTGAAATATGTGCCCTTAACGTGTCCTTATATCCTGTTTCTGACGCCCCATCCCCCTTTGAGCACTTTGAAAATTGTAAAGAACAAATGTGGTTAGAAACAACTTTTTTAGAATAGGACCGGGTAGTATTAGCGCTGTCACAGCAAAATGCCCCAAAAATTCAAAGCTGACCGGGACCCACTTTGGTCAATTGTGAAGAAAAAAATGTCTGTTGAAAACAATTTTTTTTTAATTTTGGACTGTGTTTGTGCTTTAAAAGCAGATGACCCAAAAAATTTTTAAAAAGACTTCTCGCCATGTTAAAATTGTGAGGAGAAATCCCATTGAAGCCCCATTTTGTTACAAGGACCTGTTATTCTGTTTTCACGCACTGACCCAAAAAAATTAAAAATTTGACTTTCGCCATTTTAAAAATTTTTAGGGGGGAAATGCCACTTAAAAGGGGCCCAAATTTTCTTTTCCCAAAGGCCAAAATTTATAGCTGTTCTCACAGCAACTGACCCCAAAAATTTTTAAATAATTCTCCCCACTATTAAAAAATTGTGGGGGGAAAAATGCCTTTTTGAAGCCCTTTTTTTCTTTTTCCAAAGGCCCATGATTTTTGCTGTATCTCACAGCAAATGACCAAAAACCCCTTTGACAATGCAAAAAACTTCTTAAGTTTAAAGTGAGTAAATGGAAACGGTTTTGCATAAAACCCTTGCTGTTTTTACAGTCTCTCACGCAAATCCGGGCAAAATGAACTGTTGGGAAAGGAATAAAAATTGCAGTAAGAAATGATCTTTTTTAAAAAAAAAGTTTTAAAGAGGACCATTTCTGTTTAAAAAGGAATGTGAGTAGACGGGCAATAATCGGTGAACTCGGAATTTGGGGGGCCACAAATCTCGGATCCATCCCTGATTCTTCTTGATGAAAGTCAAAGATCCACATTTTTGGGGGAAACCCCCGGATGCGTTTGTTGAAAATGACTCCTCCAGCGTGCTGAAGGCCCCGCTTAGATATGACGTGGCTGCTGGGCAGGACAAAACACTCATGGTGTGCGAGCCACTCGGGATTCGTCCTTTTTGGTTTACCAGAATTTTTGGGGTCCGGGAACACATACAAAAAATGGGTTTTTTGAGACGGGAAGCGTGCCCATGATTTAACTGTCATGTGTGTTGGGTGTTGCCTGCTTGCTGCGTTGGTGAGGTGAAAAACAAAGATTGCCGGGGTTTCCCCCATTAGGCTTCTCCCCAACCCTTGCCTGTTGCTCCGCTCGCCTACTTGGCCTTACTGTGTAAGTCGTGATGTTTTTCCCACCTGACTTTTGGGGAAGTGAAGCAGAGAAAGATTTTTCCGTTGTAATCAGAAAGGTCTCCTTTCCCTGCTTTTTCCTCTCTTTTGGGGTGGGGGGGAAAAGGAAATTTGTGATTTTTGTTTTTGTGGGGGATCCAGGGGGGGTGGCCACCAGAAAAACTGTTGTTCTTTTTTAGGGCCCCTTAATGCGAGGATCTGTTGGAGGAAATGGGCATCCAAGCCTATGTGAGAGTGGACCCTTGTTTTCCCAACCCCCTGGGTCGAGGGGCCCTTTGCAAAGATCTTCCTCATCTTCCTTCCTCCCCCTAAAATTCGCGCCAAACCCTCTTTCCCCAAAGGCAGGGAGTCGGTAACATCGGTGTCGGGAAATACCTCCTCTCCTCCCCCCCTCCTCCTCCTCCCGGGCCTCCGGACAGCTTCAAACAGCCCTGATTGCCTGGTGATGCACCTGGGCTGATGCGCCCCCTTTGCCTAGCTGGACCCAAAAACCACTCCCCAAATAAAAGCCCGTGAAATTGTGAAACGTGGGCCCTTGGGGATTTGCCCGAAGGAAAGGCCCCGTGCCCGTCTGTGTCCGTTCCTCCTCCGTCGCTGGGGGGGGGGGACCTGTTGTTTCAGAGGTAAACGATCTTTCCCGAACTAAGTCCCCACAATGTCTTGTGACAAGGGATTGTCCGAGACCTTTTTGGGGGGCTTCTTCAAAAAGGGGCAAGGATGGTGCGGGCTCTTTCACCTGTTTTCCCACTCCGGTGGTTCAACACCCGAGGTCCGTCCGCTGTTGTGGGCCCATGTGTCCTTGAAATGCTTTAATGGCGTTGCCGGGGCTACTTTTCGGGAGCTGTGGAGGGTGGAAATTTCAGCGTGTTGCCATTTCAACAAGAGAGGGTTTGAGGGGAGGCCGAGTGACGGGGCAACGCCGCCAAGGTGGCAAAGCAGGGTGGCGAAGGGCGGAAAAGTGCGAACTCAGACCTGAGCCTTCTTCAGCGGCCAGTCACCCCCGGGTGTCTTTAGAAATTTCTGGAGACAAGTTCATGACAGTCCCCGGGAAGGGATGTGCTCCGCCTACCGTTCTTAAGGGGGGCCGCGATTTCCCCCTTTACCTTCCCAACCTTGCCGGACAAGGTTTTGTCCCCCGCAGTGCTCGGTCTCGTTGTTAGAGCTTCACAGCTTGCTTGTGTGGCGGTCCCCAAGGCAGATTAATTTCACACGGCCTGGTCTCTGGGCCGTGTGCCACCGGGCCCTTGGGGGGGAAAGGCCCCTTTGACCCCCCCTGCGGTTTTGAAGAGCGCGCGCCGAGCCTGAGACCCCCGTCACCCCAGGAATCCCCAGCTCCCCCAGTGAGCTGTCCAAGATATGGGGCCTTGGCGTGCTTACTAGTCCATGTGTGGGTGGTGAGATGGATTTTTCCCGGACACAGTGGCAATGCGCTTTAAAATTTTAGTGACACGTGGTCCCCAGGGCGGGAGGTTTTCTGGCAAAGAAAATCCCTGTCGGATCGGGTATTGGGGGCAAGCGAGGGCCCTAGTGGCGGAACCAAAATCTGTGTCCCCCCAGAGGAAAAGGCAACTTTTTCCCAGGCCAAAACCCTTTTGGCAAGCCGCATTCGCTTTTGGCTTTGGGATGGTTTTGGGGTTTTTAAAGTGTTTTTCTGCTCCCAAACCGGGGAAAGCAGAAGGGGGTGTAGACGGCCGCTTTTTTCGGCGTGCGGTCGTCAAAACGGCGGAAGGAGAAGGGGGTGGGGATGGGTTTGGGGGGTTGCTGGGGGTATTCGGGCGACGGGGAGGTGAAGCGGAGGCACCCCTGATCTGACTCTGAGAGACATGGGCAGTGGGAACGCTTTGGGGGTGGCGGGGAGGAGGAGGCGGAGACAGAGGGTGTGCGGGGGGTTGGGGGCCCCCGGCGTGGGCTGGCCTTTTTTGGGCCAAAATGTTCCCCCCCATTTAAACTAAAGCATTCGCTGCTGGACTAGACATGTTGGTGGTGGTTAACCACTTAAGGGTTTTGCCCTTACTTATGCGTTTTTGGCAAAAGGGGCTATGACTCGCTGGGTGAATAGAGGCTTGGTAAAAGAAAAGGCCAGGCTTGAGAGGTCCTGGACCTTTTTGCGGCGATAAGCGAGGAGGGGGGGGGGGTTTGGGTGGACCTGGCGGGGGTTTCAGCGGATTCTCGACGCCCTTTTTTTGTGGCGGGGGCCCGTATTGAAACACCCTCGTCTTCCCCTCGTCCAATGATGAAGCGCTCGCAAAACAAATTCTGCGGAAAAGGGGCCGGGTGGATCGCAATGTCGTCACTCATCATCATCAAAAAACCCGGTGACTTGGTGTTCCCCGACTTTTGCATCCAGAAGTTCGGGTACAAACAAGGGGCACTGCAAGGCGTTGGACCGCCCGGGGGGTTTTTTCGATTGCCGGCTTCCTTTACCCCCTTGATGGCATCAGAAGGGCGTCAGAGCAGAGAAAATCATCCTTTTGGCCTTTGATTTTTAACATGCCTTCTGCCCCCAAACCCCTTTTGTCATCAAAAGGGGAAATCTTCAGAAAATGGATTATCCCGTGGTGGGTACCGGTTTACTTTGGGCTGCTTTTTTGTTGGACGGTGTGATGATGTGATGAGACATTTGTGGCCGGGTTTTGGGGGCGAGGAGGTAAAACTGCTGATGCAGGTTGCTTAAAACCACTGAAGGGCAGTTTGGGGACGATGTTCGTTTTTTTAGATTAAAAGGGCCCTGACCCAGCGGTTGACAGGCTGCGGGCCTGCAAACTGCGATCGTGGTGGTGTTGTCGCCAGCACTGGAAGGAGCACCCCCCCCCCCCGCCCGTCCCACCGCCGGAATTTACCCGCGGGAAAATGCTGCTTTAAAATTCTTAGCTAACTAATAAAATTTTTTCAAAACTCTATCTAATAATTTTAAGGATCCGTAATTGTAGAGGGTTTCCTGTGCAGAAATAGCTAAGTTGTGAGTGTTTGGCCCCCAGGGGGCGAGGTCTTTTCCCCCATGAGACGTGGAGGACACTGAGGTGAAACAGGAAACGCTGTTTTAGTAAAACGAGGTATGTGTTTTTTTTCCAGCCAAAACGCAAAACCAAAAATCCCTGTCTGGTCGCAACACATCTGCCCCCGTTATTCTGTAATCTCATTTGTGGCCGCCAAAAATTACAGGAAGCCCGAAAAAAAAGGGCCCATCTTAATAGATGTGAAGATTTTAACCTTAATTTTGCATGTTGGAAATTAAAACCTTGCCATTTTCAACTTTGTCGATAAAAATCGCTCAACACTACTTATTAACAATTACTATATTGTACTTCTGCAAATTATTAGCCCTACAAATGAATGCACCTACAGGAGGCAGGTGGGGGCTGCGGCGGGCCTGTTTTAACATTTTATCTGAGCCCCTGACAGCAGAACTGCCCTCAAGGTTGTTAGACATGTTATGGGCGTTTGCTTCATCTAAATTTTAAATTTTTTTCCTTTCAACCAGCACCCACAAGTTGCTTTTCCTTTAGCAAAAACTTTTTTAAAAATGTTGTTTTGTGCCAGCTTGGATTTACATACAGACATTTATCTCAGCTGAGCAGTTTTAAAATTCGTACAATCTAGAGTTCAAAATTATGGAACACCATTTTGTCCATTTTTTTTTAGCACTGCCTCCCGGCAGGTGGTGGGAGAACGTTTATTATTATTTTAGATGGTTGTAGAGTGTGCAGTAGTTTCAGCAGCTGTGGTGTGTAATGCATATTATTTAGTATTAGTATGCAATATGTAGTAGTAGTGGTGGTAGTAGTAGTACCAGCAGCTGTGGTAGTAGTAATAGCAGTATTATTATAGTATTAGTAGTAATAGAAATACTAGTAGTAGTGGTAGTAGTGCCAAATTTTAGTAGTATTTAATAAAGTTTTGTTGTATTATTTTTACTAGTGTAGCATTTAAAAAACAATAGTAGTAGTGGTAGTAGTAGTACCAGCAGCTGTAGTAGAAATAATAGCAATATTATCATAATATTAGTAGTAATAGTAATAGCAACAATAGTAGTAGTAGCAGCTGCAGTAGTGTTAATAGAGGTATTGTAGTATTATTAATACTAGAAGTAGTATTAATAACAATAATAGTAGTTGTAGTATTAGTAATATTGAGGGCAGTAGTAGAAATAATAGTAATAATAGTAGTATTAATAGTACCAGTTGTAGTAGTAGCAATAGATGTGCTATTAGAAAATTTATTATTAGTAGTATTGATAGTAGTAGAGGAACTATTTACAGTAGTAGTTTTATTAATGGAGGTAATAGTTGCAGTCAAAGTAGTAGAAGCAGTAGTTGTAGTAGTAGTTGTAGTAATCATAGTACTAGCAGTAGTACTAGATAGATGTATTGTTAAGAAAATTTTTAATATTTAAATACAGTACTTTTTAAAAATGGTTTTAGTGATTGCGTAATCAAAAATTAAGATGTTTAGTGCGCAGCAGCCCGTGAAGAAAGATGACAGAGGTTTAATTTTTATATTAGAATATTTTAATAGTAATAGAAATATTCACAGTAGCAGTAGTAGTTCTACTAATGGTTGTAGTAATGGTAGTAGTTGTGGTAGTAGCAGCAGCTGTAGTAGTAGTAATAGAGGTATTATTATAGAATGATTAGTATTAGTACTACTAACAATATTTTTAGTGGTAGTAGTGGTAAAATTTGGGTAGTTCTAGTAGCAGCATTTGTAGTAGTAGAGGTAACAAAGATATTGTTATAGTATTATTAATAATAGTAGTAGCATTTTTAATAATACTAGTAGTGGTAGTATTAGTAAAAATAAGAGTATTTGTAGTAGTAGTAGCAGCAGCAGCAGTTGCCGCAATGGTAGTAGACAAAGGTGTAATTGTTTCAGTGTGTGGCACCATCATAACTCTTAGGCAACAGGCCCGCTGTCTTGGAGTTATGCTAGATTCTGATCTGTCCTTCACCCCCTTATATCCAATCCCTTGCCCGCTCCTGTCACCTGCACCTTAAAAACATCTCCAGAATCCATCCTTTTCTCACTGTGGAAACAACCCAGACTCTTATTGTTGCTCTTTCTCGTCTTGACTACTGTAACTCCCTACTTGTTGGTCTTCCTCTCTGTAAACTCTCCCCTTTCCAATCTGTCCTGAATGCAGCAGCCAAGCTTGTCTTTCTTTCCAGCTGCTATACTGATGCCTCTACCCTGTGTCAATAAGCAAAGTCTGTTTGCTAGTGGTGTTCAACTATTAGAATGTCTCCATTAGATTTTCTCAATATAAAAAAGCACCTTTATTCACAACTTCTTAAAATACAATAATCATTCAATTTACTTTTCATAAGGTTCACACTCCTTTTAAGAAAGCATTCACCTAAGGTCCATATCGCTGTTAACATTGGAGCATCCTTGCTTTCCAAGCTTTAGTGTTTCCACTGGACATCCGTCCATACTCTCGAGCTGTCATCAGCACCTCAGCTCACAGATCCGCTACGTTAACCCCTCAAATTCTGTCACACATTTGTCACTTCCTGCACTTTGCCACCCGCAGGCAATTTTCTGTATATAAGTGTATGGTTGGGATGGCAGGTTCATCCACTTTATGTATACTACCCCATATTTATGTAACATGGTTGGACCATTGTAAACTGAGCACTTCTCACACTTTGTTTCATACATACACCCTAATAGATTGTCAGCTCTTGCGAGAAGGGCCCTCACACCTCGTTTCTGATTTGTAAGTAGCTTTTTTATAATGTAATGTCTGGTTTGTCTGTGCCTATACCCTCTATATTGTAAAGTGCTTCGGAATATGTTGGCGCTATATAAATAAAGATTATTATTATGTATGTTGTAGTAGTAATATTCACAGCTGTAAATAGTGTAGTACTGTTAAGGATGGCAGTAGTAGTAGAAGTGGTAATAGTAGTAAAGGTAGTTCAAGTAGTAGCAGCAGCTGTATTAGTAGTAGTAGTATTAACAGGGGTATTATTATAGTATTATTAATGTTAGTAGTAGCACGTTTTACAATAGTAGTAGTGGTAGTATTAGTAAAATTAAAGGTACTTGTAGTAGTAGGAGCAGCAGTTGTAGTAATAGTAGAAGTGGCCCAGGTATTATCAATATAAGTAGTAGTAATAGTAGCAGTACTATTCACAGTAGCAGTTGTACTATTAATGGTAGTAGCAGTAGCTGTAGTAATAGTCATAGTAATAGAGGTATTATAACACTATTTTTAGCATTAGTAGTAGTAGTAGTAAAGAGGGGTATTATTATAGTATTATTAATGTTAGTAGTAATACTTTTTACATTAGTAGTAGTGGTAGTATTACTAATAAGTATTTGTAGTAGTAGGAGCAGCAGTTATAGTAATAGTAGAAGTGACCCAGGTATTATTAATATAAGTAGTAGTAACAGTAGCAGTACTGTTAACGGTAGTAGCAGGAGCTGTAGTAATATTCATAGTAATAGAGGTATTATCACACTATTTTTAGTACCCTGTTTCCCCGAAAATAAGATAGTGTCTTATATTAATTTTTGCTCTTAAGGACGAGCTAAGACTTTTTTTTAGGGGATGTCTTATTTTTTAAGAACGAGAATTCATTTATTGTTGAACAAAATATCAATATGTATTAATATACTGTAGTGATTTCATCACAAACATAAACATAAGCAGCCAAACTCTGAATTGCATAAAAAATGCACTATGTCTTATTTTTGGGGGTGTCTTATATTCGGGGAAACAGGGTATTGGTAGTTGTAGTAACAATGGTATGATTATTATATTACAAATACTGTCATCAGTAGTGGTAATAGATGTATTGTTACAGTATTATTTATTGTAATTATTTTGTCTTGCATTGTGTAATTTTTCAGACAGTAAAAATAGCCATTGCTACAATATGATAACTTTAAAAGTAATGTCACTTTTCTAAGTAAACCACTCAGAGATGGTGAAAACATAAGTGTGGCCCATTATGTTTAAGAGCTAAACAATTATTCACACAAGCTGCTGCTTCACTGCGATGCAACAGTAATTTGGCTCCGGTTATCTGTAGGTTCCACTAGCTTTCAACACCTTTTAACAGACCAGCATGAGTAGAGATTTCTCATCGGTCCTTTGATGACACAGCTGCCGAGCAGTGCAAAGACTCCAGCACTTATTTGATGGATGCTATTCTGGTCCAATATTTCCAAGCCACTCAATAATTGTCACTGCTTCAGATGGCTGTGTGCTGGCAAATGGCTTACTACAGGCCAAAACAGCAATGAATGTGGCAAAAATTTCAAAGCCGGCCAGGCATCAATATACAGTTTTTTTGTCTTACTATATGTCTCGTTGGCCTTGTCACCTGATGATAAAGTCGAATATGATGACTAACGTTCTGAAGCAATTAAGAACAGGTTGCATAATGGTGAAGCAGAGGAAGAGAACATATGGCCACAGGCAGTAACAGCACAATAATATTAGACATGTAACTTTTCTGAAGAATAAATGACATTTGGAAAATTGAAGTCATATGGAACAGACTCGAAGATTGCTAGCAGTAGCAATGTTTTTTTTTCTTCTTTTTCTGCAGAAAATCCATGTTGACATGTGATTGATGACTGCATAGCCTTAAGTTACAATTTTACATTGCTGCCTAAAGTCTCTCCCTTGTTGAACTACCTCTAAAACAGACATGTAAATTATTACTTAGCAGGTGAAATGGAAGAACTGGAGACTATTGTAGGAAAATACCTTAAAACCATGACTGGTACTCATAAAGATATCCATGTTAAATAAATTTCTTCTTGATAAGTGCTTTTCCTTTTAGTTTTTTGCATTTAGATCTAATAACAGAGTCAACCATCGCCATGTGCAATTTATAATACTGGTGTCTTGTTATGTGTCCCAGGGGCCTCTGGTACCTTTGCTTTCTATCCGGTAGACATAAAGACATGGCCTTTTTAGAAAACAATCATATTGTAGGTCATCTGCAAAAATCTAAAATGTAGATTGTCATTCAAATTTCAACATTGATGTATTGAAATACAGAAGTAGCAGTCATTAACCTGACAGCCCAGTATATTTCCTTAATGTATGCCATTGTAGTGCATTTACGTTAAAGGCGTTTTCCTATTAAAGGGATATTCCCAACTTATTGATTAGCTTTATACAATAAGGGGAAGGTAAATAAAGACTGTTATCCAATACATTGCTGTTTTAATTTGGCTTCATTTCATTGTCAGAGCAGTTCTTATTTCCTGCTTGTTTACACAAGCTTCTCTACCACCTCTCTGCTCTAATCATAGCTAGGAAAAATCACTCCCTGTTGTGTCTTATCAACAGAACAGGAGCTTGTTTCTCAGTCTTTGATCTTATTTTTCTATTGAGAAAATCTTTAACTTTTAAGGCCACATGTATGAAAACTGTTTAGATCTACAACTCATGGGCAAAAAAGTGAGTAACCTATGGGCAAAAAAGTGAGTTGTAGTACTAAACAGTTTTCATACATGTGGCCCTTAGAGCTACTGACCTGAAGCAGTCTTGTGCCATCCTGTCTTGTCTGCAGAGCACATTTATGTGTAATTACATCAAGAGTCACTCAGCAGCTAACAGTGTGTCTTGGCAGTATGAAAGTGTTTCACTTTTACTAGAAGCTTCCTCTCATGACAAATACAGTTCTGCTAGCTCACATTTATAGCCAGACATCCTGCCCCTCTATCAGTAATGTCCCTCTAACAGGCACAGCTAAAAATAGGAGAGCTTAAATTTCATTCACTGCTGTAGACCCGAATTTTGAGCTTGAAGAGACTGTGAAGACTGAAAATAGCCAGATAGGACAAACCCTATAAAGACATCTATCGCCTATTTATAGGATAGTTGATAAATGTCTGATTGCTGGAAATCCCACTGATCACTAAAATGAAGCCCATCAGTACCAGTTATCTCAGTGCTGCAATCAGCTATCTTGGTCTATACCACAGACTTTGAACAGAACAGCAGTGCACATGTTCAACCTCTGCTCCAATCCTGCACAGTGAGAAAGGACAGGAGACTCAGGGCCCCACTTATCTTGTAGTTAGGTGATAAATGTCTAAATTACAAAGTAAAGTAGTTTTAGCCATTAGAACCTTCCAATTTTCCATGAAACGGCCCATAGAAAACATGTACAGATAAGTAATACTGTACCCCTTCTTGGTCAATATTTAGGGGGACATAAATGAACAGGGCTGCGCCAGATATCTGGCACCTTTTCAGCCCGAAATCAGGCGCAGCCCAGTTCATATATGTTTAAATGTCCCGCACGCCATTATCAGGCGCATTACATAGCGCTTGCAGCACTTTGTAATGCGCCCGATCTCGGGGGAGTGCGGGAGGCGGGACGCACTAGAATCATAATAAAGCTACATATTTATAGCTTTTCTGCGGCATTTCTCGGCGCAGTACTACTGGAACAGGTAGAGCACTTTCAAAGTAGTATACCTGAGCTAGAAACATCATACTAAGCGCTATAATGCGCCTGATTTATGACCTGCTGTATAGCGGTTTCATGTCGCCCTTAGTGTACTTGGGGTATGCAATTTGGAACTGAGAATTGGCGACAGTATTGCCACTTTAATTCCTCGATAGGTAGTTGGTGATTGTGCAGTTAGATAAATCTCCAGACACTTTCCTAATCAGCAAAACTACTTACTACCCTTATCATATTGCAATGAAAGCTGAATCTTCATTGGTAGAAACATTGTCACTTTCCTGATTTCCAGGTGTAAATCAGAGAGAGGCTGATTTAGAAGTCAGTGATTCCATAGCACTATCCATAAACAAGAGAAACTGTTTGCCTGATGAGATGCTTTTATGTATTACTTTGTATTTTTCTCCCTGTGTCTTTGTTTCACAGCTATAACTAAGCATAATGGCATGTTATGTATCCAAAAATAGTCTTGTCACATAGAAAAGAACAACACTTTATTTAGCTCTAGCTATAATCATTGTTAACCACTTTGATCTCAGTATAAAGGGCGATCTAGAATAGCTCCACCAGTTTATTTCCAGATCCTTCTTTTTTGTTTCCTAAATAAGAAAATGCTGGAACCTTGGAATCCTTTGTAAAATAAAACCCTAACACCTGATCTACTGATCTATTATAACACAATTTGAATCATTCTATGCATAACAAGAAAGGAGTTATATATAGGCAATCTTTTCTGAAGCCGCCTCATTGTGCTGTAGGAAAGTTCATCTGCATCCTAATGAAAAGAATTCTAATCTCATCCTGTACAAGGAAGTGACATAATGAACCAGAAGCCACAGTTTGGGATCAGTTTATTTTAGACACAAAAATAGCATTTTATAAATGTATTTAAAACGGTTGCTTCATGAAGACAACCCCCGTTAATATGCTCTTCTGGGATGTATGAACGTTATACAGAGGGACCCTTCTTTGAACTCCTAATTAGCTAGAATGGTTAGATGCTCAGTAAAAGTGGTTCCCACTCTGGTGTACATGGACCATCATGTATCACAGACATCTATTACAATGGTGTAATTAGAATTCCAAGTGCCCCATAGTAAAACGAAATGGGCCCCCATTCATAAATGGAAAGAAACTGTAACAGCAGCAATATTCAGAGGATAATAGTAAAGTATATTAGAAAATCTTCACACTAGTGCTAGATAGTAGAAATCCACTAACTTGCTATTCCCTATAAAAAAAGATAGAATGGCCTACATTTACTATTGCTAGTTAAAAGTTAGAAAGCATAAACATAGGTAGTCTAGGTAGTGTACAAAAAATTTATGTGAGGCAAAATCCTGCCCAGCTTCCTCCCTGTACAAGATAAACTTTTTTTTAGATACTTTAAACCAAATTAACTGACCCATGTTGTATGTATTACAGTATAAAAAATCAGATTCATGACTAAAAGTAACATCACCAAAGCTAAAAACACTGTCCAGAGTGATGCCTAAAGTAAGGGATCAATTTCACATATAGGAACCCCATGTACCTCTGACGTGCTGTTTCTACAGAAGAACATGTCGATTGTTCTCTTTTCTTTTTTTAAACTGTGGTCCACTTTTTGGTTTTAAACATGCTATACATCATCTTCTGTTTCTACAAAGGATTGGGGATGGTAGACATTATTTGGTTTTAAACATGCTGTAGGTGTCCCCTTTATCGTCTTCTATTACTTCACAGGATTGGGAATGGTAGACAGTGTTTGGTTTTGTACATGCCGTAAATGTCCCCTTTATCTTCTTCTATTACTTCACAGGACTGGGGATGGTAGAACATGTTTGTTTTTAAACCTGCCATAGATGTCCCCTTTATCATCTTCTATTACTACACAGGACTGGGGATGGTAGACAATATTTGCTTTTAAACATGCCATAGATGTCCCCTTTATCATCTTCTATTACTAGACAGGACTGGGGATGGTAGACAATATTTGGTTTTAAACATACCAAAGATGTCCCCTTTATCATATTCTATTACTACACAGGACTGGGGATGGTAGACAATATTTGGTGTAAACCTGCCATAGATGTCCCCTTTATAATCTTCTATTACTACACAGGACTGCAGATGGTAGACAATATTTGGTGTAAACCTGCCATAGATGTCCCCTTTATAATCTTCTATTACTACACAGGATTGGGGATGGTAGACAGTGTTTGGTTTTAAATATGCCATAGATGTCCCCTTTATCTTCTACTAATACTACACAGGACTAGGGATGGTAGACAACGTTTGGTTTTAAATATGCCATAGATGTCCCCTTTATCTTCTACTGTTACTATACAGGATTGGGGATGGTACACATTGTTTGGTTTTAAACATGTCATAGATGTCCCCTTTATCTTTTTCTATTACTACAAAGGATTGGGGATGTGGGGATTAAGGATTACTATAAAGGATTGTGTAGAGAGTGGGTGTTAAAGCTCACTTAGATACAAGACAGGCTTCTCCACTACCAGGCAGATTTTAATAGACTCTTTGCTCACTTTTGAGTTAGATAGTCTAGTTATTTACACTTATGCCACAACAATGGGGTTACATTTCATCAAAGGAGATTATTCACCCTATATCTGAAATTTATCTTCTACTTTAGACATCACTCTGGACCATTTTTTCACTTTGGTGGTATTAGTTTTCAGAAAGCAGTTTGATTTATTATAGTCAGATACATACTATTAGGGATACGGTGTAATAAAAGTTAAAAGAGTGTTAAAATGATTGAATGGCATATTGATAGGATATCCATCAAAGTGTGATAGGTGCGGGTTTCAAAGGGTGTTAAAACAATTGGATGGTATATTGATAGGATATACCATTAAAGTATGTTAGGTGTGGGTCACATCTCTGAAACCCGCAACTATCTAGGAAATTAGCCCCCAAAAGTTACAGCTCAGAAAGGGGAGCTGGTCGTGTATGGCTCCACATTCTGTTCTATGGGAGTTCAGACTATTCGACTGTACTTGGTACTCCCATAGAGCAGGATGGAGAGTTGTGCGCAAACGCGTCAAGTTCTCCATTCTGAGCCATACGTTTTGGGGGCAAGTTCCCAAGATAGGTGGGACCAGTATCTATCAGACTTTGATGGCATATCCTAGCAGTATGCCATCAAACTCTATGGTGGGAACACCCATTTAAGTTTTATCTTGCAATAGAAAAAGCTGGGCAGGATTTTGCTTCAGGCAACTATTTTTTTGCTGTTCTATTTTTCCCTCACCTTTCTATCAATCTACTTTTTTGAATGATTAATTTTATTATAGTGGCTCATGATAAATTTGCTGAATTTTCAGGCCTGTCTAGTATTTTTAGATCAGCTATAAATTGGCATAGTTTATATGCCAGAATTTTAGTGAATTTGTAGCACATTTTTTGGTGCAGGATGTTGCATCGTGGCCATGCACCTTCTGGAAAAAAAAAACCTACACCATAAGATGATAAGCTATACACCCTTTTTGGAGCAATTACAACAAAGTTTCTAAAGCCAATGGTGTCTGCATTTTACAACATTTTTCTCAACACAACCACAATAGTAAATATGGGCTGTCAAAATGATAAATCAGGTGCGGAAATTATCTTTTATTCCACCCTTTTAACCAATTGAATGTCTCCTCAAAATTATATTGTTGTTACAGCTGTCGACAGCCGGAGCTCAAGAAATACGACCCACACCTTCCGTTTGGGAAATAAATCTGCTTTATTAACAGGAAGTATCAGTTTGATATCTTCTACGTATTAAGAATCATATGATCATTCTATCATTGGCTAATTGGCTGTTGCTGAAACCTCATAGTCTCCTGTATCTATAAAAGGTTGCTAGGCATTAGTTGATAAGAGACATTCCGAGAAAGGAATTTCTTTGGTTTCTTGATATAACTTCTCGCTGAAGCAGACAGTGCATCCGTCTCAGGGAAAGCTGTGTGAGAGATATCTGATACTTCGATAAGGATGTATAGCAGTAAAAGCAGTTTAAACAAACTATCTGATGCAACAGACTTTGATGTTTTTTCCTTAAATTACCAACTTGACAGGACCAATGTTATTGTTGCTAAGTGAGCCCCTATATTCTCTTTTTCCCATAGTAGCTGCGGCTATCGTCACAAAAATGTCTACAAATCTGAATGGGCAGCATGGAATAGCTAAGTTCTCCTGAAGTAAAATGTCCGCTTGGTTGGGGCTTAGGAGAATGTACAAGGAATTTCATTGTTATAAGGGTATAGAAAAGTATCATTAGAAGTCAGGATAAGTATTACTATTATCTGAGTGGTAGTCTCTACTTCGGACAATTTCATGTATTCATCTTCTTACTTGTACTTTTCAATAATCTTGTCAATGACTGTTGTTTTATGTTGACCATGTTTCCCAAGAAGGTTAAGCTGGCACACGTTAGGTAGCTGTTGGCCGGCTTGTTCACCAACCGTTATCTCTTCAGGTCCTGCCTGACAAAATGAAATTAATTGAATAGTGAGAAGGTGGGGAAAGATGTTTCAAGACTCCTTTGGCTGCTTATCTCCTCGAGAACAAAGTGATGTCTCGGGAGATTAGTGTTGGGCCATTGGGTCTCAACTGCCCAATGTCCCTTAACATGATTTGCCGGGGGAGAGTCCGGAAGCCATCACATACAGTCCTTACAAAATTAATGGGTTCAGAAGAACATTATCTTCTTGACCAGCTTATAGATTCAAGTTTATATACAATACAGTCACCTAGAACACCCTTGCAAATGGCAGGCTCTTTATCTGTATTAGAATAATTACCTGATATGTTGGATATCCACATGCTTAGTTCTTTGTTCCAGTGGGAGAAAATCTACGCAAAAGAGGTTTAGTAGTGATTTGTTGCCTATGCTATTAAAACACATATGCACAGTCAGTCAAACAGCCTGATGTTTATGGCCACCTTTAAATAATACAACCATAAGAAAAGTATGAGATGGGCACCTGAAGGGAACAGCAGTAATAATAGGGACCTCTACACCGACATAGAAATATTAGTATGGTGGAGACTTACTTTTACCTTATACATCTGACATTAAAACTTTCTAATTGATATTTGGTCTTTCCTATTAGTTGCATGTACTTTTGTAGTTGTTGGTTTTTGTGTTATCTTGTCTCTATATAAATTAACATGTTTACCCTTTCTAATGTATATATTTTTTCACGACCAAGTGGTCCTCCTCTTCCATGTGAGATGTTTGTTTTGATCCTCTATCTTAGAAATTAAACTGTATGATATGCATTTTAAGTATTTTGAATTGTTTATGTCCAACTCATATATTTTCAGTGGATGGAGGTACAGTTTGGATTCCTTGTACTTTTTTTCAGGCATTTTAATCCCTGAAATAGTACAGTGTGAAAAGTCCCCCACATAACTTTTTAACTCTGAATGATAAGCATTCTCCCACGCAATGATAAAGAAGTCCATCCTTGTTATCAAAGGGTACCACTGCTGAGAATTAAAAAAAAGATATGGCACAGACCAACAGCTGCACATCAAGATCACGTCTTTATTGATAAAACAATATTGGAATCTGATAAGCAGATACAAAAATGTTAAAACAATTAGAAACTACAAAATGGTAACAAATCAGTCCCATTTAAGATACTAAAATACCCAAATCATGGACATATAAAGGGATCCCTAAGCCATTAACAATAGATAATTTGCATAGACATGATCACTAATATTTCAATGCCAAATAGCACAGAGAGAGAAAACAAAAGAACAATATCACCAAATAATGTTCATATGGGTGCACTTGTCCCAAGATGGGGTAGTGTGCCAAACACTAAAGACTGCTGTTAAATAGCTAGGTATTATCACATACAAAATCAATACTGGAGAAGTTGTGAAGACCAAATTCAAACAAATTGAGTAATGGAGAAGTGTGAAGATCAAAGTCGCCAGTACATTCCAATAGATCCATCCCATATAATCCCCCTCTGCTCCTCCGCCAGAATATCATGATAGCATGTGTGATTAACTAGTGCCTATGTCAGATGCTTACCAAGTTGAATGATGTGTCTCTAGCCCAATAGACAAAGGCGTATATGAAATAAACCTTGTTATCAAAGGGCAGTTATTTAGAGCCATTAATGCCCCCTTCACTTAGTATTTTTACCTTCATGTCATTAAATATTGCCCAACTCATGACACCTTTCTATCCCCACACCATCACTTTCCTATCTGACAGTATTATAGCCATGATGAATATCTAAGAATCCTTATAACCCTGTACAATTGAATTTGTGACTATGGATAGATAAACTGGCCTATATTGCAACCGTTGTTGACCATGTATTTAATAGGTTCATAATATTATCAATATTTAAAGCTCCATAATAGATATAGTGTATAGTGCAATTTTTGGAAGTTAAAAATGAAAATATGAATATAGCTGAAAATAATGTAGACAATCTCTGCAGCACCTTAACTGTACTGCAAGCCTAATGAGCGTGAATATGTAACTGTGCTGGATACAGGACAGAACCAAACTAGTAAACACCGCCAGCTCATTATTACCAGGTCAGATCAATAGGCCAGGTATATTTATAGAGATAGGCTAAGTGTGACTTAATTAGTATCAAAACGAGCTGAGACTCCTCGGCTTCTCTCAGACGTTGTACAGGATTTAGCAAGATTCTTGATGTCCATGGTGAGGTGGAGCCATATTTTATTAAAAGATAAGAAATTATTATAATGTTAGAATTTATAGATCAAAAGAAGGAGTTAACACTTTCAGAATGTCTAATTTTTGTTTCCTTCCTCTCTTGATATCTCCTTATGACTTCCTAATGCAATCTCTTTCTGTAGGACAGCATACACCTAATTTGGCAGGTACAACTCACTTCAGTACATGAAGGAACAAGAGCTACCTTTGCCAGGTAGTTGTATCATTGCCAACGCGCACAGTCAAATTTATTGTACTTTTATGTAAGATGAATTATGTGAGCGTTCAGTCGGGAGCAGCCAAGAAGATACACAATATACCTAGAACTGTTGAAAGAGTATTACGGGGCTTGAAATTACATGTGGATGGTGTAAGTGATCTAAGCTGAGTCAATAGACACTGATCTTTCATTAAACACAGAAAAAAACATAGCAACTGCTGGGAGACGACAGAAAGGGCAAACAGGAGGGCAGGCATAACAGGTCATCGGGTGTTCTTTCTTCTGCCAATAGTTATATTAACCTCTTTCTCACTTAAGTAGAAACTTACAATTAAATATACTGTAGGATATTTAATTTTAGATTTATTCTGTCCGTGATGAGTGATATTGGGAAATGAACTGCCCACCTGAGGACAAGCCAACTGACATAATAATATTAAGACAAAAGGATGTCTATGACAGCTTATATAGCATGAAGGTCGATTAAAAATTTCAAATTCATAGTGCTGAGGTGTCATTAAACCAACTGGATTTTCTATCAAACTGGCTATGTAGATCAAAGCCAAAATGGTTTAAGCACATCGCCCAATATCGCACCTCCTTTAGGCCATGTATTGGTAAGTGTAAGGTAAGGTAAGGTGACCAAACTATGGTAGGGTGAACACAAGGGTAGGACATCTTGATGGAGTGGTGGTGCAGCAGGAAGACAGTCCCGCACGTGGTTGGCTCAAATCAAATTAAGTTCTACTCCAATGGAGCTAACTAGCTTTGGGGTTATAATGAAGCAGGAGGCCTAGTTTTTATTGCACATCTCTAATAAAGTTGGTAGTTATAGTTGCTTCTAAAGTCTTTCACACAGTCGGCAATTCACGCACAGCATATATGCTATTTGTCAATTTGAGGAGGTCCACACCATCTTCTCCAGTCACTGTTTTACTTCTACAGCTTCCTGCTATGACTGCAACTTTTTGGCTATAGTTCCTACTCTATTGTAGCAATCCTTGGCAGCTCCAGGCTCTTGTCTCTGGGGTACATTGCATCCCTTACGTGGTGGGGGTCCAGTATTGCTATCTATCAGAGTCTGTCACACATTAGCATCAACACACACTTGGGATTAAACCTGAGATTTTTGATTAAAGGAAATTAATAACCCATTACCAGAGAAGATATAGTGTTGTAATGTGTTTTCAATAACATTAATTGGTTATTGCTCATCTGGCAATTGTTCATCCTTTAATCTGTCAGGGAGAAAAGCACTAAATGGCTAATGGCTAAAAGATCTAATGCTACCTCTAGTTTATGTGCTCTGGAGTTCTCCTGTCATCAGTTTCTGAAACAAGAAGAAGCTTTTTAGCCCTCAATAAGCCAAAGGCTTCCTTTCAAAGGTCTGTCTGTATAGAAGGCTTTTCCTCCTCCTTCTTATGTCTCAGTCCCTGGGAGGCAACCCTCTTCTATTTCATCCATTGCCCTGAATCTACGCCTCTTGAAGCAAGTCAATTAAAGTTCCTTCTAGTCCCCAAGGTGTTACACAAAGTGAACATCTCCATTGGGTGTTACAGAGAGGGTGCCAATGCAAGGTACTCTGAATAAGAATGCATGTGTCTCTTATATTTCAATTTTAGTAGTCTGCAGTTGTGGATGTTCAACTATAAGTAAAACATTACATCTATCTATTTATCTACATGATGAGTGAAAAAGGTAATAATGTGTTGAACTTCTGACTTTCAGGCTCCACACACATATCATACGATCAACTAACGCTTTGAATGTGAGACTACCATCATTTTATAGGCAATCCTCTTACATATCTGATACATAAATGTGACTTGCAAGTATTTAACATCTGCTTAGTTCTACGGGTTCTTGTCATGTGACTGCATTGTTACTGTTTTGCTCCTAAAAATCTAAATTACATTTTTTATTATTTTGTTAGTGTTTTTTAGTTAGTGTTCTGTAAATCCATCTTTGGCTTTCAATACTGCCTGAATCCTTCTGTGCTCTTGATCAGATTCAAGCATGTCTCCACCAAAATCTGATCTCAGGTTCCTCTACACGTTGCCAATGTTGGTGCACACTGGTCGAGTCGCTTGGCAACGAATACAGCTTTTCCTTCAACTCTTCCCCCAAGTGTTCAATTGGGTTTAGGTCTGGCAACTGAGGGAACCAATCCAGCAACTCTACTTCATTGTCATTGAACCATTCCTTCTCCAACCTTGATTTATGCTTGGGGTCGTTGTCCTGCTGGAACACTATTTCGTCCTTTTCATACCCATAGTACTCAAGTGTATGAAGTAACTCATCTTGTGCGACACTCACATATAGCTCAGCATTGAGCTAAACATCAATCCTGGTGAAGTATCCAACACCTTTGTCTGTGAAACATCCCAATATCATCAAACTTCCATCATCAGTGGTCCTTCAACATACAATATTGAAACCGTAATTATATGAAAAACTCGTAATTGGTTCCAAAGCCAAAATGTCACCCAAATATAATAAAAAGTAAAGATAAAGAGGGTGTTCTCACCATGCTGTTTCACAGAGCATGCTTTTCACAGCGAGTTTCAGGCTCACACTTCCTGATGATTCTCATATCAACTCTGCTCTTCCTAGTTGAGACTGTTAGAGGGTTAAAATTCCTCAGTAAGAAAGATTAACAAGCTCCTGTGCTGCTAAGTCATAACCGGAAATAATGTCACCATCCCAGCCACAGCTGCTAGAGCACAGAGAGAGGTGGCCGGTAACCTAGGGACGTGTGAATACACAGGCAGAAGATAAGAACTACTCTAGGACTGAGAGAAAGCAAAATCAGAACAGCAGTATATTTGGAAATAGCTTTATTTACCTCTGCCTACATGTTTAAGTCAATCAATGTGGTGAGAAAACCCCTTATGTAGTGAGAAACCCTTTACAGAAAATAGAGTAGATAAGTAATACAGATAAAGCAAGTCCTTATGTATAAGAGTCAGAGAGAGGTTCAGGAGTCTGGAAATCTCTTTTGTTGTTTAGGATAGAAGCTTTTTTGGGTCATTAACTTTATGCAAAATGTACCAGTAAAAAAAGAAAATGGTGCCCTCACCAAGCCCCTTATGCAGGCACATGTAAAGAACAGTGCAGGCCATGTAGAAGCGCACTGTACTGTAGAAAGATGCTACTAGACCACCAATCGCTGCATGCACTTCACTAATACAGATGTTTTACCAGTAAAATGTTTGTGATAATCGGGTGGATCTGCTATCAATCACATCTACCACAGATCAGTGTCCACACTCAACATCCCATGTTCCAAAAAGACCATTGCATGTTGGAAATATTGTATCCAGAGGACACTATAGCATAGGGATCATAATATATATATATATATAATATATATATATTAATATATATATATATATATAATATATATAAAAGAGAGAGAGAGAGAGAAAATTGGGAGTGAACTCAGTATGAATCATACTCTTGAGTAAGTGAATAAGACCTGAAGAGTCTTGCTCTGCACATAACCACAATCGGCTGCTTTGATATCAGCATTTCCAATTTTATTTCAAAGCCTCTTATTGACACCTCTCAAATCACAACCTGACGCATGCAAGCTGAAATGCGTTTAGCTGCAGTAATATACATGGCAAAATGATATTTCCAGTACCATTGAGATCACACATACCATTTATTCCTTTATGTTAAAAAACCTCTACATTTAACTGGCTTGCTATGACAGATGACACTATGTAATGCCACCCATTGGCTAATCATTGTCAACAGACTGCCATATAAAAAAAAAAGTGTGCTATTAAAATATAGGTTTAAGCAAAGCTTAAATTCAAGCAAAGTTAAGGATTGACATATCTGTATTGCATGTAAACTGTGTTATTTTACCATGGATGCTAAAGGTTTTAGATCTTCTTTCCCTAAAGAAAGGGATTGTCTCATCACAAAGATTACATTCCACTCATCAAATTGCTTTTACTTATAGGTTGTTCTGTGGTTCCCAATAACAATTTTTTGGCTTTTTGTGATTTTTTTGATCACCAAAGGATTGAATTTTTATTGTTTGTTTATAGAATTTACAGTTCATTTTTTATTATGTATTCTCATGTACCTTTTACGTCATTATAATTGCAGCCATCTTGCCTGAGGGTCTTCCACACCATGGTTTGATCTTTTGTTATGTAAGTTGTTACCTCTATTAGTAGTAACAAAATTAAAAGAATATCTACTTTTTTAAAATAAAACTTAATTTAGACAGTAGGTATTTTCCTACGATAGATCCTAATTTGTCTCAGTTCAGTACTATATTGCATATTCATTCATAAGTTCAATTTTGGTTACTCTGATTGAATCTGTTGTCTCTGACTATAATACGCACAGACTGCAGAACGATAAGAGATTCAATTATATAAGATTAATTAACAGCTTTATGAATTTTATTCAAGTCCATTATATTAACAGAATAAAAAACAAGTTGGGTGTTGGTCATATAAATCATGCCTGAGAAGATCCAGGGGCTAAATAATTTCTTCCACAACCATGCCCAGCTCCTCAATTTTAACTTGGGTATCATTAGTGGAATAATTACCTAAGGATCTATAGATAATTGCATGTCATCAATAAATCTCAGTGCCTGCATTGCGTTTGTCATGGAGATAGATAACTTTGGTTTTATCAGCCTTATTTCTAAGTTTGGTAGATGATAGAAGAAGTAGATTCCTTTTTCATTTTACATTTTTATCTTACATCTACTTTTCAATGGAAGCATGCATTGTCGAAAGTCTATATATCAAGAATACTCGTTTAAAGGCTGGTCCCTCCATTAGGTATCACCTTCTAAAGATGTAACTGTTCTGGTATAAATTACCATGTCATAGACTATGTTAGGTTTCATTTTAAACATTCAGTTAAAAATGTTCTATTTTAGTTGTTTTTTATAATCTAAGTTCACATTGCATTTTGGACCTTATGTTTCATATTTACGTGCAGTTTTGATATTGCTTAACTAAGGGACTCCAAGCACTGTCCATACCTTGGAATGGGTCGTCTGTTGGTGGCTACCAAATATGGTACACTGTCACATTGTGTACACATATTTCTACCAAACTGTGTCTAATTATAGGTACCATAAAGTATAGTGCCCAAAAAAGAGTACTTTAGCTAAATAACTTTTCTACAGTTGCCTACATACAGTGCAATAACTTGTTGCTGTCATCATTTAGTGTTCAAGAAATATCAACATGCAGATTCCAAATAACAGTTCCACACATAATTTAACATCTTTAAACACTGTCTAAATAATAATTTTGCACTGTTACTTAAAGATTTCGAATTCGACCCAAATCTATTGCAAATCGTCAAAAGAAAAAAATCAACCTTCAACCTTTACCCTAAATTGGCTTTAGGATCAGGATTTTAAGGGATAGCTTATCTTTCAGGTTTTCCCCATGCCTTGCATTGCTCCAGGCCTTGCATCGCTCCCACCATAGCACAATTTCTGCTGTAATGTCTGACATCACTTACAGTAGCCATGGGACACCCTATCTTTTGGGAACTGGAAGGGAAATCAGACATGATGTATGACGCTCAACGTTATATCTGCTGTCACTTCCGCTTTCTATGAAATATGGGTAACATAGGGCATAGGGAAACCGTAATGTTAGATGGTGGCATTGGAAGTGCAGCCACAATGGGAGAAATGCTAGACTTGAAGCTACACTCAAAGGTAAGATAACCCCTAGAACACCCTAACTTCGGGTTAAGGATACTTTCATGGTTAATGTTAAAACAGAAATATTCTGTAATATACGGCTGCGAGAAGTATAATATGGCAGCACACAAGGTGATTATGGGTTGCTCTACAGCCTCCTGTACACTGCTCTGCCACGTTCACGAGTCTTTTGGCTGGGTTAACAATTGAGCATTTGTCTAAAAAAGTATGAATTATATCAGTTAATGATAAAAATTTTCAAAAAACAAAATATTAATTTCATTCATGACAAAAAATAAACAAGAATTATTCAGGTGGCAAACAGAAATGTTAGGGGTTGTTCACACGGCACAGTGCAAATACCAGTCGGAAATCCCGACCGGTATTTTCACTGTTTTGGGGCTGTGCACACAGCCACCGGGGACAGCTTTGCTCCACTATTTGTGGAGAACAGCCCTTCCCCTTCACATTGAAATGTTCATATTCCGCCCGAAAACCTGAAAAATGAACATGTTCAATGTTTTTCGGATAATATTTAGAGTTGAAGTGTGAGTCCATTATCATTTAAGTCATTAAAGAGGTTTTCTTCATTTATTCATGATTCAGCCATGTTGCTTCTACATCCAGCATCTGTTTTTCAAAATAGGTGTGGGTTTTCGAACAGCCTCGGGCCATGTAACTCAGCCCTGCATTGTGCTGATGTCATCAGGCCTGCTCAACTAATATGCTCCCTCCTGATGCCAAAAATACCTCAGAGAGAGCAGAGCAACGAGCTTGCTATATAGGCGAACGCTACCAGGAAAGATAGCGTCCCTCTATATAGCAAACTCTGCGTTCGCCTCTGGAAGCGGCCACCAGTAGTGCCCCACATACCCTTCATGCAAGTCTGAACTCCTAAACTGCCAGCAACTAGTGGAAAGATGAGTTGAGAACTTGCTATATAGGGGAGCATTACCAGGAGAGATTGCGTCCCTCTATATAGTGATCTCTGTGTGCACCTTCCCAAATGTCTGCCCCTCGTGCCCTTTTCATTGCGGGGCTGAACCACAAACCGAAAGAATAGAGTAGCAAGATAAGCGGAGAGCTCTCTATATAGGGCAAAGCTAGACAAAGATAAAGGGGGACATGTCCCATTAGGGCTGCACTATTTTTTTAGTGTATTTTGCGGCAAAAACTTTTGATGTCCTATTCTCTGTATAAATGAACTGTCATACACCAAAACTAGGGGCATTATATGCCAGGCATGACACTTTTGAATGTGCCTAAATTAGGTGCATCAAATATGCTAGCAATGATATTCTATGCGCCTTTTTTCTTCTATGTGCCTAAATACAAGGTATACCACACGCCAGATTTTTGACAGGTTCATTCATTTAGGCGCACTATACACTCATTTAATGCGCCTTAAAACTGGCGTGGAGGCGCTTTTTTTCTGACTTGTTACTCTATGCGTTCCTCTAAATAGGAAATTAAGGAGAGTAAATGAAGAACCAGGATGTTTTATGCTCAATAACAATATATTTTATAGTCATACAGATAAAATGTGCAGGGACATTGGGCTTATGCTCATGCACTGAATCAGTACTAAAATGACAGTATATGAACTGAAGCATAGGGACTATGCTCTAACATGCCTGCTACCGAAGTTCCGATCATGGAGTTCGTCACAATGGCAATGCAAAGGCCTGGCAACCAATAAAGGAAGAGACATATGGCTGGGTATTATAAGTATGGCCAGTAAACTCTGAAATAGTTCAGAAGCAAGTTTGAGAAGAAAGATAATAAATTTATAATGCATTCCTATGTAGAAGTGACTCTAATTTATGGGCTGCAACTTTTGGAAAGTATTGTTTGTAGTGAAAATATCCCTTTCATCTCCTGTGAGGAATGATCTGTAAAGTCAAATACAATAGCTAGAAAAAGTAGAGTTAGAGGAATTGGTTGGAATCTAGCCTCCCTAACAAGTCCTTTAAATTTACAGCAGGACATTTTTAAAATACTTTGCAAGTTTTTTTGAGAGTATTCTAAGTAAAATTCACATCATATTTTTCTATACAGTTGCCAGTAGTCAGCATTTCTAGAACCAAAAGAAAGATGTCCAGACATATTCTGTACAATAGCCATAGACTTCTCTCGAGTGGCTTAAAAAAACAATAGCTGAACTTTCGAAACAAAAGGACACCCCCAAAATATATGTGTTAAGTTTATTGCTTCAGATTTAGGTCAATGTTAAATTTGACCAGAATATAAAAAAATTTGATTTAGCACATCAAAAAATTTACCTTAACCCTAAGTTGGAGTTTGAATTTTTTTACAGGGGTTAAGGAGCCAAAGTGCTGTTCCACAGCACTCCTGGTGTGAAGTCAGTTTAGGTCTGAAGTCCTAATTGACATCACTTCCAGTGACTACAGCATTGTGGTTAACCCTATGTAATGGATGAAGTGACATTGGATGGACGTTGCTCTACAAATAATGCCACATTGGAAGAGCTGCTGGACTGGGAGTGCCTCAGAATGATAAATTAAACCCTAACACCAACTCAGGGTTAGGGATAAGATGAGGGTCACGGATAGAGTTAGTTAAAAAAAAATCTAGGTTTTCAAGAGTAAAAGTTAAATCCGTGTAGAGCAGGGATCTATTCCATCTAAAGAAATACCAAAAATAGAGTTCAAATCCATTTGAAAAAAATTCTATATCTTCTGTATACCCTTTGTGACAAATATGTTTGACACATTAAACAAAAAAGTACAAATATAGTTGCATGCCTCTGCGGCACTATACATTTTTTACATATGTCTAAAGAAACAGAAATGCAAACTGACATAAACATATGATTAATACAATTACCAATGGAATCCAGCAAATGCAAAAATGAAGAAAAAAACTTTATTATAATCCAAACGTGCAGAGGGTAAAAATTTGGCATAAAAATAGCTGTAAAATATTAAAGCAGATTGTTATCTCTGCAATATTCTGACATATGTAGCAAAACTAAACTCAACAGATAAAGCATCCTGATATTCTGGCACAGAATGTTCTCTCACCTCTTTAATGCTTTTCAAGTGATTTGTTTAAAGGGAATACGTCGCCATTTTTTTTTTTTTTTTACTCATTAAATCAAACGCCTGGTCCATATTCTTTTCCTCTCAGCCGTTTATATTTCCTGATTGTAGATTTCTCTATTCGGCCGTCTATATATGATTGTGGGGATGACATTCTTGCTTGCACTGCTTTAACAGCAGTCAGAGAGATACTTTACAGCAGCCTCATGCCCCTAGGATTCTTAAGACAAATTCTGTCCCATAGACGTCTATTGGAGAGTTTTCACTGTGAAGGGAGGGTAGAGGGGAGCTGTGACCTACTTCTCTTGTGACTGGTGGATTCTGTATTATCTGTACACAATGGTTTCTCCTTTCAGCTTGACCCTGCTGTTACTGATAATGAGCAGACTGCTGAAAAGCTCTCTAAACAGAACAGGAAGTGTCAGACGATTATTAGGCTTAGTGGCCAAAGTGAAAACTACAGGACTTAAGAATTATTTAAAAAAATATTGAAAGTGAACTGGAAAATTAAAAAAACATAACCAAAAATTCCTACAAAATGTGTTTAACATAAAAATGTGTTATTTTTTGATGACACATTCCTTTTAAATATAAGAGTCCATGAAAAGCCGTGTCAAGCTGAACTCTGTTACATTCACATGCACTTATGTATCATTCTTTTAGACACTTGGCCACTTTTATGGTGGACTTGGCTAGTGATCTACAGTTATTGTATATCCATTTGGTGGCCTTTATATTGCACACAATAGGAACGATTTTAGCTAAAGCACTGAACTCCTGAAGAGCACATCAACAAAACATATGTGTCAGAGCTTTGTTATTTATGGTTTCATTTGCCTTGCAAAGCAGGAGTGAGCAAATACAAGCTGCATAAACTGCAGCCTGAGGCAAAGCAGTTTCAAGACCAGTTCAGAGAGCACGTTTTCAGTTTCTTGATCCCAATCAATGTTGACACGCATATTTTTTAGCATTATTTTTCCTTCACAAGATTAGATAACTTCTACTGTCACACTAAAACTAGCATGTGAGTGCTCCCAATGATGTTACTGAATGGGTACAAATCACCAGGATTGTTTAACTCTTCTCAGTGTTTGTATAGCATTAACATATCATAGAGTGTTGTATATAGAAGGAAGTTTACTCCCTATTTCAATTGGCCTTCAAACATGCATGAAATGCCTAATTATACTTATATCTTATCATATCTCTGCTGGGCCAGGCCAAGCCTATATCTATGCTGTAGCTGTTTTATATTTATCTTTTCGATAGATAGATAGATAGATAGATAGATAGATAGATAGATAGATAGATACCGTAGATAGACAAATAGTGAGATATCTCAAAAAAGTGAGTGCACCCTTCACACCCCTATATCTTTTCATGTGACAACACTGAACAAATGACAGTTTGATATAATGTAAAGTAGTCAGTGTATATCTTAAATAACAGTGTAAATCTGATGCGCCCTTAAAATAAATCAACACACAGTCATCAATGTCTAAACTGCTGGTAAACAAAAACTGAGTACACCCTTTAGTGGAAATGGACAAATTGTGCTCGCAGTTTCAATACTTTGTGTGGTCACCATTATTTTACAGCACTGCCTTAACTCTTAACTCTTAGGCAGGAAGTTCATTGGAGCTTCACGGGTTTCCACTGGAATCCTATTCCACTCCTCCATGACAACATCACAGAGCTGGTGGATGTTAGGGCATGTTCACACGGCGGATTTGGCCGCGGGTTTGGACAAAGTTTTCGGCATGGTTTCCGCGGCCAAAACCTCGTCCATAACCTCACCTCAAACTCGTGTCTCCCGACGTGGCGCGGTTGGGGCGTGGTTTTGGGCGCAGTTTGTGGCAAAGTTTTCACCCATACAAATTAAAAGGCAGGACAAAACCCTTCGCCCCAACCGCGCACCAACCGCGCCAATAACTACGCCGAAGACTCGGTGCAAGAATTGACTGGAGACTTCTACAAAGCCGTGCGGCAAGGCCACGGTTAAACCCGCGGCCGAAACAGTGCCGTGTGATCAACAACGCGTTTTTCCATAGGAACCAATGTAATGTACTAGGGGCGTTTGAGGCGAGGTTTGGACGAGGTTTTGGCCGCGGAAACCGCGCCGGAAACCTCGTCCAAACTGCGGCCAAATTCGCCATGTGAACATGCCCTTAGAGTACTTGTGCTCCTTCACTTTCAGCTTGAGGATGCCCCACAGATCCTCAATAGGGTTTAGGTCTGGAGACGTGCTTGGCCAGTTCAGCACCTTTACTCTCTTTTTTTTAGCAAGGCAGTGGTCGTCTTGGAGGTGTGTTCAGGGTCGTTATCATGTTGGAATACTGCCCTGCGGCCCAGAAGAGAGGGGATCATGCTCTGTTTCAGTGTGTCACAGTACATGTTGGCAAGAGGCTTCCTACTGAGATGACAGCCATGCAGACCAATTTGATGCAGTGTCTGAGCACCCCTTTAACCTGCTGGCAGCACTCATACGTCTATATTGAAAAGATAATCTGTGGATCTGATGCTAAGCACTTGCACTCAACTTCTTTTGTCGACCATGGCGACGCCTGTTTTGAGTAAAACCTGTCTTGTTAAACAATTGTATGGTCTTGGATATCATGCTGCAGCTCAGTTTCAAGGTGTTGGCAAATTTCCTATTGTCTAGACCAGCTTTATGTAGAGCAACAATTCTTTTTTTCAGATCCTAAGACAGCTCTTTGCCATGAGGTGCTATGTGGAACTTCCAGTGACCAATATGAGAGAATGTGAGAGCAATAATGCCAAATTAATACACCTGCTTCCCATTCACACCAGAGGCCTTGTAACACTAAGGAGTCACATGACACCATGGAGGGAAAATGGCAAATATGGCACAATTTATCCATTTTCACTTTTGTTGCCAGAAGTTTAGACATTGAAGGCTGTGTGTTGAGTTATTTGAAAAGGGACACCCAAAATTTACACTGTTATGCAAGCTGTACACTGACTACTTTGTATTGTGTCAAAGTGTCATATCATCAGTGTTGCCCTATGAAAAGATATAATACAATATATACAGTGTATATTGTGTACTTAATTTGTGAGATATATATTATATATACTATATATATATATTATATATATATATATATATTTTATATATATAAAAATGCTTTCAGTAAGCAGCATTAAAGTCATTGGAAATCTTCAGGCTTATACTGTGCAATAAGTAATCCTATCAGCAACTGTTATTTTTCTTATGAAATACTACGTCCCTGCAGGCGTAGTCCTGGACCTGCTCATAGAGAAAACTATCAATTCCCTTGGAGTACTACCCTTTTGTTCTCGCTAACAAAAAATACATTGCCATTGTGCTTATCAAAGAAAAACGATGGCCAGGAGTGTTTAGTGTTTACTGTACTGATAAGTCTTTCCCTATATAACACTTTATAGATTTGGAAAGAAATTTACTATCAAGAAAACTTTTTGGTCCATGTTCTATAAATAAATCAAGCAGTATCAAAGAGAAAGAAATACCAAACACAAAATAATGACTGGACAATTCAATGTAAAAATAGAAAAACATGGCAAAAAATTGTTAATATTTCTTTATTGTGTTTAAAGTAACCTTACATAGCACCCAAAAGGCAGTGACATAAAAGCCTACTTTAACCCCTTAAGCACAAGGCCTGAAAAGGCCTTAACCCCTTATTGACATTGGACATATGTGTACGTCCTAATGCTGTTAAGGGGGCTTTGTAGCAGGATCGTTCCTAGCGCAGTTACAGTTCATTGAGCCACTAAACTATTGTTTCTGCAACTAAGTCTTAAGATATCACTGCAGAAAGAAGACATGCGCTGCCCGCTGACTATAGACAGTGGGCGGTCGTTAAGGAGTTAAAGGTGTTCTCCACTTCATTTTTTTTTTTTATTTTAGCCAATTTAAAATTAGATAAAAATTTTATACTCACCTCTCCCCTCACCTCTTTTCCAGTCAGATTCTGACAAGCCCACAAGGGAGTAGGGTAAAACCCCATGATGTTCCCTTGGGCATCTTGGGTCCATGAGACTTTTCTTCTGCAAGAAAGGCAGAGAAAATGAAGCTGTGCAGTATGTGTAGTCATGTACAGTGGTTGTAGAATGGGCCACAAGAATTGTCTCCATTGTTGGGCCCCAAGAATCAACTTCTCTGTTGAGCCCCAACAGTCAACTACACTGTTGGGGCTGAATAATAAACTTCACAGGTGGGCCCAAAGAATGAACTCCATGGGTGGGCCCAAAAATTAGCTCCACTGTCCATTAACACCTCAGTCTGACACTGGTTTTAGTACTGCACTGTCTTCACTCTCCACTGGTCTTCTGTTTACACCTTTCTTCTTCCAAACGGGGACGTCAACACCGCAGCCTCTGATGTGCCATGTGCCACTGCCTGACTTTACCTTTTGGACATAACAAGGTAATAATTACCTTCTATAATTGTGCAACTGGAAGATACAACTCACAGAATCGCTTTGCCCAAAAACAAACCAGCAGCCATCGGCATGAACTAGGATACAAGTCAGATAGAAAACAGTAGCTCAGAAGCAGAAGAAGTACTCATGTGCTCGGTGAGAAAAGGTAAATATATAGGTTTTCAAATTTATTAACTTAAACAACATCTATGCAAATTGGATAACGCGTTTTACGCCATATAATGGAACTTCATTGGGTCCATGTTGATGTTTATTTGACACTGCATTGTATTCAACTTGGATCTGATAAAGTGTCGGTATGTTGAAAGATGAGCATAAGTTCTTTTTAATACATGGAAATCCCTAAAGAAGCATTTATGCTATCTATCATACATGAAAAAAATTTTAGATTCTTAGTTCACATGTTTTTGATCAAAACATGCTTAAGCCACCCACGAACTTACAACGTGATCTCAGGTCGGGTGGTCCTACGCTATCTTTACCTGTTAATAGAGCCAAATTCAGGCATCTCATTGGGTCAACCAATCTCCATTATCCAGAGAGAAAGAAATGAAAAAACACCAACCTTGCAAGCTGCAGTCATATAACAGCCTGTGAAATGGGTGGGGTGCAGGAAAACCAAAATGGAGGCATCACTTCCTCCCTATATAGATTAACAGCAATTTATGCCAAATGCAACGTATAGTTCTGCACAAAAAAACATTTCTGAAAAAACACAATGTGAACCTGGGTGCCACTGGCAGGGTTGCGGCATATATATATACACACGCACACCATTACCAGTGGCACACCACTGCAAAAAGGGCAAAAATACATGGAAATCCCTAAAGAAGCATTTATGCTATCTATCATACATGAAAAAACTTTGAGATTAATAATAATAATAATAATCTTTATTTATATAGCGCCAACATATTCCGCAGCACTTTACAAATTCAAGGGTAGACGTATAGACATTACACATTAAAACTACTTACAGATGATACACAAGGTGTGAGGGCCCTGCTCGTGAGAGCTTACAATCTATTAGCTATCTTTTTTATGAGGTAAATATAGCGTAGGACCACCCGACCTGAGATCACGTTGTAAGTTCGTGGGTGGCTTAAGCATTTTTGATCAAAAACATGTGAACTAAGAATCTCAAAGTTTTTTCATGTATGATAGATAGCATAAATGCTTCTTTAGTGATTTCCATGTATTTTATTGCCCTTTTTGCAGTGGTGGGGCCACTGGTAATGGTGTGGGTGTGTATATATTATATATATTAGGCTGGAAACCTCAGTGGCACCAGGTTCACTTGTGTTTTTTCAGAAATGTTTTTTTGTGCAGAAACTATACATTGTATTTGGCATATATTGCTTTTAATCTATATAGGGAGGAAGAGATGACTCCATTTTGGTTTCCGTACCCCACCATTTTCACGGGCCCTGTTATTGAGTCCCAGCTTCAAGGTTGGTGTTTTTTATTTCTTTCTCTCTGGAAAATGGAGGTCGGTTGACCCAATGAGAGGCCTGAATTTGGCTCTATTGAGAGGTAAAGATAACGTAGGACCACCGATCTGAGTTTCACGTTGTAAGTTCGTGGGTGGCTTAAGCATTTTTTGATCAAAAACATGTGAACTAAGAATCTCAAAGTTTTTTCATGTATAAGTTCTTTTTAGGCACTAGTAGGCTTAGATAAAAAAAAAAACTGAATTAGAGAGGGTCCCTTTAAACAAAGGGTGTTAGAAACCACATCTCAAAGAGGCATAGGGTCTTGAATTAAAAGGGGCAACACTGCCAGTTTTGGGAGTTTTATAAGCATTTAAAACAAGTGGTTGTTTAGAAATCCCTTCTGAAATATGCCTCAAATATACTGTGCATTTGTATGGCCCACTGCTACATAATTCAGCAGAAATGAACATTAAGGGGATTGTGTCCCGTTTAGTTACCAGCAGGCGGGATATTTACTATGTAAAATGCACATTTTTACTTTTTAATATCTTACTGCAATTTACTGAATCTCTCTTCCAAATTTTTTTTATTACAAACGTAACGCTGCCGATACTTATTTAATTTTTCTTCCTCACAGGATAATCTGCAGTCTTGATAATTATTATTATTATGACTTTAAATTGTCTGTAAATGATTTTGAATAATTCATGTTACATTAGCATATATAGTAGATCAGATTTTGGTTGTGCACAGTCACAAGACGAATATTTATTTAAAACAAATACAATATTTAGTTAGTAACATCTATCATATGTCTTGGGATTTGATTTAACAAAAGTGTTATCGGCGACCTTGAAATCTACAAAAGGGGCCTAACTAACTGTACCTCGCCTACTAGCTACCAGCTGAGTCACATCTTATATGGTCTGCAGTTGCGAATCTGACATATTGATGTTGCAGGAAAATTATTTGTTGTCTTCTTACATTTTGCTCTGGAACTGTCACTGAAAACATAAACTCCCTTGGAGTATTTGGAGGAGGAATAAAACTCCTTAAAGGGAACCTGTCACATAGATTACCCCCCCCTTGCTGGGAAGCAAAATTGTGTCAGACATGTGTTTCCCAGCGCGTGCCCCTTTTTTCTGTAAGATGCTGTAGTTTTAGAAATTTACCCCTCAAATTTATTCATGAGCAGGTGTTAGCCCCCCCCCAAATTTTAAAACCCCCACCACTGGAGTTATTACATTTTTTTTTTTTATTCAAAGTAATAGTTTATCGTTGAGGTGGGGGGGTAGCCTCAGGTGGGTGGGGTTTAAAAAAAAAATGATGTTTTTAATGACTCTTTTCTGGCTAAAAAAATTTGGGGTTTGAAATTTTAAAGCTCTAAAAAACAGTTTTATAGAATAAGGGACACGCACTGAAACAGAGGTCTGTCACTAGCTTGTGCTGTCCCAGCAAGGGGGGCATAACCTATGTGACAGTTCTCTTTAACGACCCTTTTGGTGGCCACAAGAGATGTTTTAAATGGCCCCCAAAGGGTCTTCATGTTAGTGGAATTCTTGGAAAAAAAAAATAGATTTTTTTTTTTTTTTGTTTTCCATCTACAATTAAATTATAATTTTAAAGGAAAATTTGTTTTTTTCCCCCTAAATTTTTATATATATATATATATATATTATATATATAAAAAATTTTTTATTATAAATTTTTATAACAAAATTTATATATTATATATATTTTTATATAATATTTTTGAGACAGTGACGGGCGGCATTGTTTAGGAAGATATATTTCTTAGGAGCTCTCCTATGCGGCTTTCGGGGGGAAGGGGGGAGGAAAAAGGGGGTTTTCACCGAGAGGCCTGGGCTCGGGGAAGGAGGGCGAAAGTTTTGGGGTTTAGTAACACTAGTTACGAACGTCTTTTAGTGTAGCGGTCCCGTCCGTTAGTTGGGGCGGCCCTTTTTGGAGCGGTCAAAAAAAGGTCGGGGGGGTGGGCACTCCCCGCACCAGGTGAGGTGGGGTCCAGCCTAAAAAGCCCGGGTCTGCAGGCCTGGGCGTGTCTGATTATACTCTGGGTCTCAAAGGAAAAGACCGTCCCTGAAGGAACCCCCTGTAAATTTCAAAGCCTTTCCCAAGTACTAGTCAAGGAAAACCCGGTCTGTGGCTTCCGAGCAGGGATTTATTTTCTGTTTTCCCGAAGCTAAAAGTTGTTTTTGTTTGTGTTGTTTGCACCCGCTGAAATAAACCCCGGCAACGCCTGGACTTGAACTTAAGTTGGTCCCTGTCTCTGTCTGCTGAAGCCCACGCTGCCTACCTGTTGCTGGTCCCCCTCACAATATATATATATATATATATATATATATATATATATATATAGCGGCATGTATGCCTGATACTGGCGTACGGGAAGCTTCAGTAATGCCAGTGGGGCATTCCCGTTCATACATGTCCCCAAAAATATTTAGTCATCCTTTAATGAGACCAGATTTATTTTCTGTGTTCACCTTTTTAAGGTTGCATAACTTTACAACTGTAGATGTGGTGCCTATACTCCACCTATCTGCATAATGTAACAGTAATGATCTGTAGTTTTGTAAAATTGCAAATAACCATTATGTATTGTTGACATAAAAACTGATGTTGAGTACTTTATCCTGCCTAGTTCAAGCCTATCCCATCTGTTATCATTGATGACCATTGAAGGAAAATTATACATGGTTAGAAGGAGAAAGACATGGAAGTATGTGACATTGTTAGATAGAAAGATAGATGGACAGATAGATATAAAAGCTAAAATAGATAGATAGATAGATAGATAGATAGATAGATAGATAGATAGATAGATAGATAGATAGATAGATAGATAGATAGATTAGGTAGAGAATGACATACATACATTATGATAAGAAAGATGAAAATGCTAGGTAAGATAGATATATGATAGATAGATAGATAGATAGATAGATAGATAGATAGATAGATAGATAAAAATGATAGAAATAAAAGGATAGATTTATTAGACAGAAAGATAACAGATATAATATATAAAAATATAATGGATAAAAATGGATAGATACAATTCAAAATAAATTAGATAGCTAAAAATTATAAATAGACAGATAAAAGAAATGTAAGATGCTAAATAAGATATACTATATATGTATAGGGACAGATAAATAGATAGATATGACATAGATAGATAGATAGATAGATAGATAGATAGATAAATAGAAAGATAATAGAGGTAGGTAGATAGTTAATAGATTTATATACTAGATAGATCAAATAGATAGGATGATAGATTCGATAAAATATATATGATGCTAGATTAGATAGATAAGTGACAGATGCATAAATAAGATGATTTATTGATAGATAAAAATGATAGATAAAATAGATAAATTAAATAGACAGACAGACAGATAGAGCAGTGTCTTACTTAACAGTAGTTGGTAGTATTATGTATGGTTGCATAAATATGTAGCTTGCAATTAGCTGGTCTCTACTTTAATATGGGGAATCAGAGGTGGTAGCATTGCTTTGGTAAAAGCCTTTGGTGGACTCCCCTTGAAGCAAATCCTAGTGTGTGCTCTTGATTTACATACAAATCAGTATTTCTGTATTAGATTTGTTTTGCTCACATAATTACTTGGCTTTATTTGTATTGCTTTTCTCCACAGTTACAATCATGCTTGCCACTTCTGCTTCCCTAGCAAGTGTGATAATTTGACCTTTTTAATTTCCCTTGGGCGCTCATGAGAATGGGTCATCAGGAGACAAAAAGCTTTTGAAATCCAGACAGTAGCTAATAAATCGATGAAGGGAATGAGGATTGCCTGGTAACTACCTGTGTACTGGAGTGCTAAGGACATAGCAAGTTAAAAATTAGTTTTTAGTAGTTTCTTGTCTTATTGGGAGGTGTCCAAAGTCACAGATGGATAGGGGTTAGCTGCAATACAAGAGATCGATGATTAGGGTACGTTTACAGTGTACTTTACGCTTTTTTGGGGACAGATTAGGCGGGTAACCTGTCCCCAAAAAAGCAGCAAAAATTGCAGTAAAACAATTGCCTTTGATTGCTATGTAGTTCAGACAACGCTGATTTTACTCTGCCTCAGACATTCAGCATCATCCATTTCCTCATTGGAATTCCATGCTTATAAGCGCAAAATTGGCGACTAAGAAATAACACTGTCTTAGCGTTGACACCTTCAGTGCCAAAAATGTGTCACGTGAACCCAGCCTTATTGTTGTAGTTCAGATTTGGGTCAAAGTCAAATTCAACCTGAATCCAAGCATTTTAATTCGAATTGGCACAAATTAGTTTTCGGCATAAACTGACAAAAATGTAAAATAATCGTAACCTTATCACAAACCTGGGGTTAGGTTTTGTTAATGGTGTTTAAAGGTTACAGGGCTGTTCTGACACTTTAAAATGCTTGTTCGTCAATGGGCATGAAGAACAACAGAAGAAAAGAATCATACTTACCTCCTGGACGCTGTTGTTCCATCACACTGGCGGTCCTGGTTATCCCTGCTGTAACTGTGAACATTCGTCATTCATGTGACAGGTACAGCCAATGACAGCCCACACCGCCACCCCAATGTCACAACTCTGTTATTTGCTGCACCTCATGTGTATTATTAACGTTCACAGTTACAGCAGGGATAACCAGGACCACCGCTGTAATGGAGGTAAGTATGATTCTTTTCTTCTGTTTTTTCATCATGCCCCGACAGACGAACAAGCATTTTAAAGTGTTGGAACACCCTTTTAACTTACTGCTCATTGGCATATTAGTGAAACCTTAGAGCACTACTTTAAATTTTATAAACCAGTAAGGAACCCTAACCACAATCCCAACTTTACAGTAAAGTTTAGGGTCAAAATGAAATGTCCCTAACCTGATATTTGGGCCGAACCAGCATTGACCAGGGGCAGGTTCAAGCAACACTACTGATGATGTTCAGAAATAAAAAAAGCAAACCTGTAGAGCACGAGTAAAAATAAGCTGAGTCAGCAGTAGCCAGCTTGCTAGTTGTCAGTGTCGAGGTGCTGGCAATATTCTTATATACTGGAATGTAGTATAGAGTTGTACTGTACAGCCAAAGAGGTTGTAGAAGTCACACTTCTCCATAGGCCCCCTCACTATACAGCTGAAGCTATAGCTGCATGGCTGGATCCTATAGACCCAGTGATGCAGTGACCAGAGCTGGCGCCATCATAGTGTGGGCTCAGTGGTCAGGATCCGAGCTAGTGGCTGATAGCGCTTGAGGAATCTAGGTGATTGATAGGAGGAGGGAGCTCTCTGCCTCTGTCTAACCATCAGCACTGTCTCAATGTGGTCATGGTGTTCCAGTGGTTGATACGGCAGCTGGAGGCTTGCCTTCTGTTTGTAAGATCCTGTCAGGAGGCAGGGTCTAATAAGCTGCATGTTTAAGGCATAGTACTTTGCAATACAATATAGTTTTACTATATATTTTACAAACGGTCAGGTAATTGTATAGTGTAGTCACATTCCATAAAAAAAAATGTTTAAGCTTTTTAAAAAATAAATAAATAAAGACCAAACACAAAACCCTGTTTTCCAAATTAAAAAAGATGTTATTTTGTAAAAAAAAAAATATATATAAAAAGTTACACCTAATAGGTATCGCATGTCTGTAATGTTCCGATCTATACAATTATCATGTGATTTAATCTATATGGTAACCACTGCAAAAAAAAAAAAAACATGCCATAATTGCAGTTTTTGTTCATGCAGCCTTACAAAAAACAAAATAAAAAGTGATTAAAACCTCTTATGTACCCCAACATGTACCAAAGAAAACGTCAACCTTGGTACTATGCACATATAGGTTTGAAGTGCTGTTAAGAGCCTTCGTGGCAGATTTGGACACATGTGACGGAAATAATAGTGCGGATTGATGTTGTATTTTTTTTGTTCAAACGAAAGACACTGCAATTGGAACCCACCTGATCTCATTGACTACAATGATTGTCATTCATTGGTCTTGTCACTTGTTAAAATTGTCTAGTTCTACCTCTGTGACAGATTCTCCAAACAGAACTTTGAATGATGTGAACTATGCATTATCCCACCAGTGACCCATTTTTCCGCCACCCCTGGGGCTCTCATATGTCTCAGGAACAACCCCTGAAAGTCTCGGCTCAGATTAGAGCCGGCTATGCTTAGCCACAACTCTCCATTCTGTTCTATGGGAGTTCCCAGTACAAGTGAGCTGTTTTTTAGGCTGTACTCAGAACTCCCATAGAACAGAATAAAGAGTCGTGCACATGCGTGTCCGGTTCTTCATTCTGAGATGAAATTCTTGAGTTTCCATTTCCAAGACAGATCCCACCTCTGGGATCAGCACCTATCAGACCTTGATGGCATATCCTAGCAATATGCCACCAAAAGAAACCTCAGGAAATAACGGGTGCCTTGGTGCTTGCTTGCTAAAGGAGAATTACCACTTTAAGAGATATGGAACAAGTGAGACTCGACAAGTTACATGCCTGAACTGGTTCTTCCTCAGGAGCTGAAACTCTGGAGGAAGCGCCTGTTCAAGCTTGTAGTGCGTCGAGTGTCCCTAGTTCCCTAGAATCGAATTGCTTTACTCATAAATGAAACCCTTATAAACGTTCTTGCTATCTTCTGACGTAGTCATTCTCCTGTATCAAGTGAGCTACGAGGCACCGTTTTATCTGAGGCTTCTTCTGCTGTATCCAACACTGGTCTTCTGTGGTTCGGAGTATGCTGCTAATCGCCTACATGTATTAAATGCTTAAGGGTGTTGTGCCTCTGTACATTGCGCAACCCCACAAGGTGATTGGTTTACTTACTTTTTTTAAGTTATTTACCTAGTCTGGACATACTTCACCAGGAGAGCGCCACCGCTCTGTCTTTTTTGTGTTGTATATCCAATGTCCCATCAAAGTCTTAAATATAAAGATGCTGATGATGCATTGATAAAAAAAAAAATACTTTAATTCCAGCTCTGCTGATTGGCTGCAGCTGTCATGTGTCATTGCCTGATGCTACTGTTTGGAAGAGAACAGCTCTAGGTCATCAACAGCACATGTATGCCTCAGCAAATCAATGGCTTCAGCAGTCTTGAGTCGATTAAAGCAGCAGGAAATACACAGGAGAACTGAAAGAGACTGTGGACAGCGGCAGTACTGGAACTGACATAAGAGGGAAGAGAGTTTGGGGTTTTATGTTATCAGCCTCTGTAGATTTCATAAAAATGATCCATACAACCCCTTTAACCTCTTAAGAATGCAGCCAGTTTTGACCTTCCTGACAGAGCCCCATTTTTTAAATCTGACATGTATCACTTTATGTGAGAATAACCTTTTGACACTTTTATCTATTAATTTGATTCAGAAAATGTTTTCTTCTGACATATTGTGCTTTAAGTTGGTGAGACATTTTCGTACATACAATCCTTTATTTGTGAAAAATATCTAAATATTGTAAAAACTTGGAAAAATTTGCCATTTTCAAAGTTCAAAAACGTTTGCGTGCAAGACAGATAGTTATCCCACACAAAATAGCTTATAACTAACATCTACTATATATCTACTATAGTTTGGTATCATTTTTTAAATGTCTTTTTATTTGTTTACGAAATTAGGGGGCTTAGAAATGTAGTAGTAATTTTTCACATTTTCAAGAAAATTAGATTTTTCAGGGACCAGTCCAGTTCTGACGTGGTTTTGAGGGGCCTGCATGTTGGATACCCCCATAAGTGACTTCATATAAGAAACTAGACCCCATAAGGTATTTACAACAGTGTTTAGGAAGTTTGTTAACTCATTAGGTATTTCACAGAAATTTTGCAGATTTTCAATTTTTACCCCTTAGTTTGGGTACCCAGGTGTTCCATAGTTTTTTTTAGCATTGGGCCATGAAAATGGGCTGAAAAAAATTACAGTTTTACCATTGTTTTTTGGGCTTCAATTTTACAGTGGTCACCGTACAGTATAAATGAGATGATAACTTTACTCTGTGGGTTGGTAAAATTACAATGATATAAATTTTATAAAGTTTTTTTTATGTTTTATTACTTTTACCCAGTAGAAAGGTATCTATAAAAAAATTGCGTTTTTATGTTGTCATAGTCTGATAGCCATGGATCTAATTAAGGGATTATTTTTTGTGGGATGAGTTGTCGTTTATATTGTTACCATGATGGGGTTTGTATGACGCTTTGATTTATTTTTCTTAATGTTTTTGTGAAGCATTTTTGCATCGCCTTAGTCTGAGAGCCATAAGGTTTTTATTTTTCTGTGTACGGAGCTGTGTTTGGGCTTGTTTTTGTGGGATGAGTTGACATTTTTACTGGTATCATTTGTGGGAGGACAATACTTTTTGATTACTTTTAAATATGTTTTTTAGAAGCAGGGTGAAGAAAATACTGCAATCCTTGTAGTTTATTTTTAACAGAGCTCACCGTGCAGTTTATGTGACAAGTTAGTTTTACTCTGTGAGTCTATACGATTATAGCGCTACCCAAAAAAGTGTCTTTATTATGTAAAGCAATATTTATGCATTGCTATCTTCTGATAGCCATAACTACTTAAATTTTTTGTATACAAAGATGTATAAGAGATTTTTTTGCAGGATGAACTGACATTTTTATTGGTACCACTTTGGCATTTATATGGATTTCTGATCGCTTTATATTCCATTTTATATGCTGCTGGATAAATGAAAATCCCAATTCTGTGACTGTTTTTTTTTGGGGGGGGATTTATGGTGTTCGCTGTCTGTGTGCATTAAATAACATGACAGATTTATAGGGTAGGTCATTATGCACACATTGACAACAAATATGCGTACTTTATTTTTGATCTTTTTGGGGGCGATTGCCATTTGTAAAGGGGAAAAGGGCAGTGTAGTGTTTTTATTTTATTTTTTGTGTTTGTGTTTTACTTTTTTTTACTTTTTCACAGTTAGTTTTTTTTTCCTCATAAGGGACTTTCAACAGTGATCTTCTGATCACTATTACAGGGGAGGTCAGTACATAGCAGAACTACTATTTACTGGTCTCCATGGCGACTGTCAATCACAATGCCGGGCCATGCCCACAAGGCACGGGCAGTCATCGTAATGTCCCAGACAGCCCAGAAGTCCTTCTCAGGTGCCTAGGCTGTCAGTTAAGACCACAGCAGCTGCGATTACATCGCGGCTATTGTGCTGGAGACCGCCCCACGCCCCCTCGGACGCCTCCCATCCAATGTCACCCTCTCTCCCCCCCAGAGTAATCTCTGGTCGGGGCCAATGCTGCGGGATGTCAGCTGTAATGTACATCTGACATACCACAGCGATCCTACATACGCTTACATCCTTTTGCGTAAACCCCTAAATGTCTAATGTCATGAAGAGGTTAAGGGGCTAATGTGATTTATTCACCTTAGGAAGGGCCTACAAATAAGAGATGGGGTATGTAAAAGGGGATATATGATTTACAATAGGTGTGTAGTTCCATTTTTAAATTGGTATATTTGATTATTTAAGTAGGAATCATACTTCACACCTCACTACACTGTAGGCATTACCAAGCAGGGAACCTGTTAAAAGGTAGCAGTCCACAGCCACGAAGAGCAATTGCCCGGGAGAAAGAGGGCTAAGGCCGAAGTTTTGCCTCTGGTCGTAAGAGCCTTTAGCTACACCCCTGGTAATATAGAAAATAAACATGTACAAACTGCACAAATGTGATGTTGGAAATCTTTAAAATATATTTTATTTATATATTTGCTGATCAAATATTCCAATTTAGGGAAAGCTACCTTGCCTCAAAGAAGGACTTCCTGTTTGACTATGCTCCCATTTGCAATAGTATTAAGTTTATAATGTGTGTATGTCTTACTGCTGCATTGTATATTATCTGTTATAATTCTTCTATCTTGCTATTCCCTTGTCCTCCCGTCAATCATCCTGCAGTAGTCTGAGCTCATAATCATTAGGCAGGAAATGGGCTTTTTGGTAAAGGTTGTGTCATTTTGAAGGAGCAATCACACAGTGGGGAGCCCTGCTGAATTCAATGTGTCTGGGGACAGCAAATCCTGACTGCTCTTGTCAAGACAAAGTGTATATGCTTTGAGGAAACAGTGAAGGGCATCTTCCAGCAAGGACATTATTCCATCAGCAGCTGAAACTCTGAACTCGATGACTAGAAATAGCCAGTTGAAGTGTTTTTCCATTACTATACGATTATTTACATCCAAATTTTGCATTTCAAATTATTAGGGGATATGAAGACATTTGTGCATTGTAGGGACTAATCAAATATGAACATGTGCAAATTAATAAAAAAGTAGAAAATGGTGTAATGTGTAATATAAAGCCAATGAAGGCAAGTATTAGAATGTCAAGCTTATTTATTTTTTTTTTATTTACTATTATATACTATTTTTATACACTATCTATGTCAGGGACAAACACGAAGAAACGGACAAGTGGGCCCTGACGCTGGTCCCAGCTCCTGCCCCTGCCTTTTGGGGAACCCGACTCCTTAATAGGCCAGCCCCAACCAGAAGATTAATAACTGCACTGCGCAAAGTGCAACACAGACAGGGACAAACAAACACAGAACAAGTAAACGTAGTCGGGCAGTGCAAGTCGGTAATGGAACGGGCAGCGAGGTACAGAAACGTGAGGCAAAGGGGTAACCGGAGTCCAAGCAAAAGGTCAGAGTAACAGGAAAAGTGCAGGCGAACTATAGGGCAATGAACCACTATAGCAGGCAAGGCAGGAAGGAAGCAGAGATCTTAGGAACAGAAGAAAGGTAGAACTGAGGCACTAAGCAGAAAGAACAAAAGACCAGATAGGAGAAGAAAGCTGTCACTCAAAAAAGAAGAAAGTTAACTAAGAGTGTGCTTGAAGATTCCTGGCCACGGGCGTTGGCCAGGAATCAATCAGCACCCAGAACAGATAAACCCAGTTCACACAGTAATATGAAACACAATATTAGGTCAAAAACCATGGTTTACGTTGTACCGGCCGTGGCCGGTGACCAGAGCTAAAAGCCAAGCGTGTTTCAAGCACAATCATGACAATTTTTATTTATTTGTATCTATGTAGGCGTTTCTGTGTATATCCCGGGGCATAATTAGAAATGACTGAGGTCTGAGATCCATATTTATTGCCTGGTTACAGGTAGTCATTAGTAATTTAGGCCCAATTCAAACTAGGCAATATAAGTAAATTTTTGATGAATTGTTTTCTATTTCTTAACTATACAGTCAAGTCACATTAATATGGCCACCAGCCACTATCTAAATTAGCCACTATATGCAGCATGGACACCAGGAAAAATGGCAGCGAGCTACTTAATAAGGTCCTGGTAGATTGTCACAGGTATCTGGAGCCATGCTGACTGCAGTACATCCCACAGCTACTGAAGGATGCATGAGGGAGGATCCAAAGAGAAGACACAACGATTGAGGTGGACCCACAGATGTTAACGTCTCAGGAATCAGAGGGCCAGGGTACTGCTTGGAAGTTTTCATCATGTTCTTCCAATTAATGTTGAACACATCTAGCTGAGTGAAATGTTGCATTGTCTTACTAAAACATCCCATCTGCCCCAGGGAAGACAATCAGCATGTATGAGAGTACAAGATCTGCAATATTGGATTCCTGTCCAAATTGGTTGAAAGTGCCTTTCACATGGCTATTTGGCTCAGAGAATGTCACAAAAATATTCCCAGATTATAACTATGCCACCAGCAGCTTGTGTTCTTCCAGTAATGGTTGCAGGGAGTTTGTTTTCAGATGTTTCTCACCTGACACACAACTTTCCATCTATTCAGGTAAGAAGAAAACATGACTCATCAGGGAAGGCAACCATTTGCTGATCAATGCATGCATACCTCCCAACTTCTAGGCTATGTTCACACGGCTTAAAATGGGACGTATCTCGCCCCTTATTTTGCGCTGTACTGAGCTAAATCTCGGGCGAGATACGTCCCAGTCATTATGGTAATCCACAGTTCTCACAGAGAACTATGGATTACGTCTCCTCTCCCTGCTAGCACAATACGGCGAGCGGGGAGATAAGTGACATGTCAATTATTCACGCGCCGCTAGTAATGAATGTCTATGGGGCCGGCGGGCTGCGGCCCCACTGCCCCGCCCACACTCCAGAGCACACAGCGTAATTGCGGACGAAATACGTCCCGCAATTATTGCCGTGTGCACATAGCCTTACAGACCACATAAGTTATTATAGTACAGTTACATCCAGTGACTCGCAGGTTGTGTCTTCTATGATGAGTCTTTTGCTTACCCTTTTCTTCACTATTTGGTGCAGATTTTCATGATGGCCTCTTCCAACCACAACTCATCCCTGCAACATTTATTACACAAACATCTTAGAATCCTCATTTTTCTAGCACCTTTCTAGCTAGGTTGACGTGAGTGGACTGTGGGGAGATAGGTAGAGGTAAGGGTTTTACAGAGTGATAAGTGGGTGTTTTATTTTGTGCTGGCACTAGGCCACATAACTAGGCCACATGGTGTGGGCGATTTTGTAAATGGCTTTTTCTCTGTTGTTTCTGTTTTTTTTTTTAATTATTATTTTAGTTCAGTGTTGTTAATGGAGGTGACTGACTTTCTATTGTGATGATCTGCTTATGGGCAGCTGTTGGCTGGTATTTTATTGTGGAAAGAAACCAATTTCCATGGACCTGCCCATCTTAATTGTAATACCTTGCAGCTGTCGTTTTTTCCTTGATTAGTTATTAATTGATTTATTTATTAAAAATATAAAAAGAAACAAATTATTTTTTTTAAATGTATTTGGGTCCTCCTACATTTTATTACTATCCAAAGTGGAACTGATAGCTACAGCCTGATACTATCAGAATGGAAAGGATTATGTATATAGGTGCCTTCCCATCCTAAAAATACCAGTCCACAGTAGTCCTAAAAGCGGACTATCACATTAGATGGCCACCTTCTGACGGCTACCTGGCTTTTCCCAGTACAGCTAGTGCACTTTGTACTGGGATAATAGCAAAAGGGGGTTGGTGTCGGCATTGTGGTAATGAAAAATACCACTGGCTGATACGAAGCCCCAGTGATAATAATGGAGAGGATTTAAACACCTCCACTACTAACACTGGAATAAAATAATACAAAAAAACCCCAGAAATAACAGAAAATAAATATTTATTTAAATAAACACTCCCCAACATCAGCCCTCATTGACCATTTTATTAAAGAAATAGATCCAACGCTGACCCGATGCATTCCAACAAATCAGTGAAACCTGTAAAAAAAATAAAAAAAAAGAAACCCTACAGAAACCCTAGAGGATGAGGCACCACCCATCTTTCCTGGATGCTGGATATCCTATCCAGTGCCCAGGAAAGCTGGGTGACAACCTCCTCTATATCAAGCAAAACTGGATGTCCGCTGCAGGAAATAGGGCGTCACCCAGTTTTCCTGGATGCTGGATATGGTTGTGAGGTATAGTGGAGGTTAAAGGGGTTTTGCCAAGAAGTGAGTTTCTTACCTCTTAATCTGCTCAGAAATAAAAATAAACAAAGCATGCTGCCTCCCAGGGGAGAGAGAGGGGGGCTGGGAACACAGCCATGAAGCAGGGAATGTGTGCAATGTTTACTCAAATAATCACATTATAACTAGCAGATTCTCTATACAAAAGACAAGATCTTTCTCCACAGTCCCTTGCCAGCTTGTTCAAATTCCCTGTCATCAGATAAGAAGTACAAACACGCAAGCGCGGCCAGATCAGATCCTCTCAGCTGCTGGTCGTGTCTAATGCAAACTTTTAAGTAACTAAGGGCATGTACGGAAGGCTGTAGCTCTCAGAGGCTTCACTTTTTGTAATCACATATATTTAGAAAAGTGATTAAATACCCATTTTGGAGGATCCCACGTCAACATTACATCGTGGCAAAACCCCTTTAAATTCTTATTCTGCCATTAAAATTAAATCCTTTCTGCTGATGCAGCTTCACTTGAATAGGTGCAGTGATAATCCGTCTGCTTTGGAACCCCAGTTTTGACCTGAAAGTCAGTAATCATCAATTTGTGCAACTCTGATAAATTGCTCCTTTTACCTATTACAACATTAAGGAACATGTGTGCAAACAGTCTATCACACACCTTATATACCCCACCAATCCAGATCAAAACATGTGATTTCCTTTATATGATATGCACTGTCAACGTCAAAGTAGGAAGTGGTCCTAATAAGGTGAATTGACTAGTGCACTCTTGCTAATTTTTAAGCTTGGCCTTAGTACTTAGTTCCATTTGCTTGCTGAAATCAATAATTTATGCCCCATGTGGTTATTAGTTAGTTAATTGTTATTTCCAAGTGCTTTTTACTCAATGTTTGTATCTGAGAGTCAGAGCTGTTGTCGGTATTCAGTTTAGTAGACTCTACTTTTAAGTGCCATTGTAATATTTGTGATCTAAAGGATGATGCCCTACACTAGGGATAAAAAACTTCTGCTGGACTATACAGCTAGTATTGAAGGCTATATAAAAAATTGGCATGTGTGTGGTCCACCTACTACTATCCCCTACTTACTTCTGCTGTATCCTAGAACAAGTACCAAAGCTGCAGGTTTCTCATTAAACTCCCCCCTCCCTTCTTATTTTCCCCAACTCTCTTGGCTATTGGTAATTTTGACCCTATGTAGGGCTTACCTAAAATAGAATTGTCATTAGACACTATAGAATGCCCTTAGAAGTACGAGTCTGTGACTTCTGCACACAACATACAGCTCACTGAGCCCTTGATTGACAGCTCTTGTTTTCCTATGCAGTAAATGACACTCACTAAGGACTCCTGGCCAATCAGGTGGCCATGCCTTTTAATAGTAAAACAATCTTATCAAGGGCATGAGAATTGCTAATAAATGAGCGTTTGTAATATTTCTTTTTTTAGTCTTTAAGTCATATTGAAGTCTGTTGTGGGACCTTCGCTGGTTTTCTGGATGAACAATATTGATGACCCTAGGATACGCCATTACCATCATATTGGTGAAGGTATGGATCCCAGCACCCCACAATCAGCTGATTTAAAGGGCAATAGAGCATTAGAAATTGCTGTGGCCTCCTCCTCATTACCAGACACAGCATCATCTATGTCAGGTATTACATGTAGCTCAGTGCCAGACCGGGAAGAGTCTCTACAAAATGTGCAGTGCCATCTAACAGGCCATCATTATTAGTATAAGCCAATAATATAAGAATAACACCATCTACCCATAGATACAAATCACATAAGCTCAGGCATGTTATTTACAGGAACTAATATTTCACATATAGAATTCAGCAGGGTTCCTCATTTATACATACTTTTTATTAATATACATTAAAAATATATAAACTAGGTTCTATTAGAAACAAGACCATAAAAATAATAAGAAGCCAAGAGAATTCAATTCTTACCACTCCTGTTGCTTGTCTTACATAATCACTGTATCTCCGGTAATGTATCCTTACATCATGGCTCCAGTCAGTCTATAGGCTAAGTTTACTCTCTTCATGGCTATACTTAGACACAGACATGTAATAATAAAAATGATGTTAGGTTCAAGGCACAAACACCATTCCTAATTGTAAATTCTACTACTCTTTTCCTCCAAAATTAAACTGTAGGTAGCTCACTCACACAAATTGTAGGGTTACAGGTGCAACACCAGGCTCCCCAAGTGCTAAACTTCAGCTAGAGCTATTTTTTTTTCCTGCATACATTTCCACGGTGTTATCAACATATTATGACACTCTATATATGTATTCATTGAAAGTAAAAATTATTTGTTCTTGCAAATGTATATGTTATTGTTTCTTTGTTGAAACAGTTAGGACTTATAGTTATTTTATATAGTTGTATAGACATTTGTGAACATTTTGAATGAATATCTTTGGTTTTCCTTGGGACCGTAGAAATCTAATGGATGGTTTCTATCCTGCTTATCCTTATTTTAAAAATATAGTCTGTTTTCAGATTTTGAACTCAGAAACTATTCCTAAAAAAGGTTAACATTCTGGATTGCTTTAAAGAGGGCAGGAGTACATCCACCCTTTATGCTGTGACCAAGGACCAATGATCGGCCTGAAACATGTATTCCTGTTTTTCATGGAATTTTAAACGTTATAATAAAGCTACTTTGTATTTAATGGAAGAAGTTCCAACATGTGAAATGTATCTTTACAAAACTTCAGCTTCCAGGCCTTTAGGCCAGTTCCAGGCCTTTAAAAGGTTTTTTCTTGTTCTTCCCCAAACAGGGTTTCAAAAAATCCCAGAAAAAACTCTGGTTAATTTTGGGGGGAAAATATTATTATTTTGATATCGCTCATACTGCTCCGAACTGGGAGTAGAGGACACCAGTTCAGTGCTGGGGGTTGTGTACTGCTGTCATGAAACGGGTGACTGCAGCTCTGTACAGTTTTCCTGGTGACTCATAAGTAGGGATGAGCGATTATAATCGACAAAGTTTAAATCGGCACGATTTTTAAGTTGATCGAAATTTCCGATCCCCAAAATTTTAGGGGGAAATCGCAGATAATCTATTACTATTGCGCCATTTTCGGCGCTTCCTGTCAATTTTGGCGGCCAGCAAATCAGCTTAGGCTGAGCAAGGTGAGCTGGGTGTGCAACGTCATGACTGTGATGTGTATTTGGTTGTCATTTGGCGTGAAAAATCACATGACTTGTTTTTCATAGAACAGCGTTTCCTGTTTCAGGTGTTTCAGTGTCTCTCACTAGAGCAAGACGTGTGCTACGTCTCTCTCAATACAGCTCAGAGAAAACAGTTTTTTCTCTTTTATTCATACAGACAACTATGCTTTTAGCAGTGAACATTAGAATATAGGTAGATTAGAGAATTTCAGTTCTTAGTTAGACAGAGACATCTAGCGCTGTACAGGCGTACAATGCTTTGATCCTGCATTGAAATGGCATTTTTTTTACCACTTTTTGGCCAGCACACCTCGCACCTGAGGTGAAATTGTACCTTTTATTTGTGCATCCCAGTTTTGTTCAAAGAGCCCCTTGTACTTAAATTAGGATACAGAAATTTTCTAGAAAATGCTGGTGTATTTAAAATTTGGGGCAAAACCACCTTTATCTTATCCGTATAACTTTAAATCGCTGTATTTCACTTTAGTGAAGCCCAGTTTTGTTCAAAGAGCCACCTTGTACTTACATTAGGATACAGAAATTTTCTAGTAATATGTCCTAACTATCATCATTATCATGACATTAAGTACAGAGCTGGAGGGACTAAACACTAATGTCAGCACATTGACCCTAGAAGTGATAATTGTGGAGGGAAGTCCTAGATTGCAGTGCAGTCTGAGTCTTGTAGGAAAGAGAAGCTACTGATGCTCCCACAAGTAGTAAGTTTCACTGCAAAAAGTGGATTTTATGATAGGCTATTAAGGAGGTAAAATGAAAAAAAGAAACACATGAAGGTAGAGCAATATCTTTACTTTACAATTGAAATGCTGCTTATAGTGTATGAAATCTTTAAACTCCTGGATAACTCTTAAGCATTTGATCAAACCACTATGTGATTAAATGTTGCAAAACCAATGAGAAACCATTTTCAACCCAATAAGTTTGCTTAAAACTCATAGGGCTTTATTAGGGACATCAATCCAATTAGCTGCCAACCATAGCTAACTTATTAGGTTTATTTATGTATTTGTGTGTTAGATCATGTTCACACGGCTTAAAATGGGCCGTATTTCGGTCCATAATTACGCGCCGGAGTGCGCAAATTACGGGCTGAAAACGGCCCATTCATTACGGTAATCCACAGTTCTCATAGAGAACTATGGATTACGTCTCCTCTCCCTGCTCGGTGAATACGCCGAGGGGGGAGATAAGTGACATGTGAATTACCAGCGGCCTATACGCACCGCTGGTAATGCAAGTCTATGGGCTGGCGAAGTGGCCCCCCCGCCCCCGCCACACGCGAAAATTGCGGGGCGTAATTAGGGTCCCGCAGTTAACCCGTTTTGAACAAGTTTATTTATACAATATCTATATTTATTTAATGCACTTATTTACTCATGCTTATAGTATAGTTAAGCACTATTGTACACATTATTATGTATTATGTTATTCAATGTTTTTGTTTTGTGTGTTTTTTTATTTTGTATTATTCACTAATGGTTTATAATTATTTTGTTAAAACTTTATTGTATATTTTTATTTTATTATTATTTATTTAAAGTGTCATAGGTGGAAAGGCATAGGGATGAAAATGGTTTTGCCACATGTTTGGTCACATGGAGGTGCATTCAGGTAAATCTAGCTAGATTTTAGAATAGGAGTCCTAGGGATAGACTGGTGGGATCACCCTTTTCTGGGTGGAAGGTCCACCTGGAGGGAAAGAATGGTAGGGTTTACAATTAGGGATAGTGTTTGTACCTTGAATCTAGGATTATCATCTCTAATGCACATATATGAGTATATGCGTAACCACTCTTAACTATCATATAAAACCATGATATATGGATACATTACTGAAAATCCAGCAATTATGCCCAAAAAAAGCTACAAGCACAGTAAGAAAAATTTTCTTGGGTTCTCATTATTTTTATGGCCTTTTTTTCTAAAAAGTACCTTTGGGTTTTCATATTTTAATGTATACTTGTAAATGTTATGTATTAATGATAGCCTATGCTGGATTCCATGACATTAGGATAAGCCATCAAAATTAAGTCCCAGAAAACCCCTTTAATTTTTTGTGCCAGGATCCAGTGCTCTCCAGTATATTACTGTAAAATTGAAAGTTGATATGCATCGTACATAATGAACATATCAAATCGTTTTAGGCAGTATATGACCTGCAGACCATCCATACAGTTGACTTCCTTCCCTATCGTAATTTGCAGCTCTTGTTTATCTAATTTTTAAGCTAAACAACAAAAAATAGTTTGGTACCTAATACAATGTACAAGGTGCTTTGAGGGTACCTATGGTGGGGAGACTAAGGACAATATAAGTCTGTAAAGGAACACAATAAGGAAGACTCTTAACAACCCTGTAGGGAAACACTCTCTGGACCAGGACACAGGATGACAGATTTTTTTTTAGATTCAGCAAAGAACTTTATTTAAAGAATAAGAATGACCATTGGCAAATGATCAGTAGTTAAACACATTGTACAGAAAAATATTGTTTAGGACAATTAAAAGTTCTCCAGGTGTCCATATATAAACAGCCATACTCCATACATACAATACAATATCTATACTGTAGAAAGGAAGAAAATGAAAAGAATTACTTATCACAGACTTCGTAACATGAATTTACCAGTCTCTAACAGGATAGAAGTAAATTATATATTATTTGCATTGTGTATACAGAAACTTAGTATGAAATTCAAAGATAACTAATAGAGGAGAACTATACAGCAAATAAAAAAAAAAAGAAAAACTACTTCAACTAAAGCTCATGTAGCGAGTGCATATGGGTGTAAGATGCAAGTATGTAAAGGGATATGTGCACACACCTTAGAAATCTACGGAAGAATGAGTAGTGCTGGGGATAATAACAAACTATCGGTGCTACATAGGCAATAAGGTACAAGGTGATTGGTACCACAATTTCCAAATTTCATTAAACTTGACAAGGGTTCCATGATGTGTAAGGGAGCAATATATTTATGCTGTGTATCCATAACAATAAAGAAGGGGCATGATCAATCATTTGCAAGGGAACCTGTCACATAAATTATGTCCCTCTTGCGTAGGGCAGCACAAGTTAGTGTCAGGCATGTTGTTTCCAGCGCCGTGTCCCTTATTCTGTAAGATGCTGGAATTTTAGAGCATTTAATGCTCAAATCTTATTCATGAGCAGATGTTAGCCACACCCACCAAAAGCTAGCCCCGCCCACTGACAGTTATTCACATGATTCTACCTATTCAAAGTAAGAGGGTTATCAGTTTTAGGTTGGGCGGGGCTAGCCCCAGGTGGGCGGGGTAATTTGAAAAAATGACCCTTTTTAGACTCTCTTCTGGCTGAAAAACTGCAGATTTGAGTACTGAATACTTGAAA
>JAODAL010025259.1:0-58963 GCA_025379985.1 Phyllomedusa bahiana
TATTGTTTTCACAAAATTTTTTTAGCATTAGGCTGTGAAAATGAAAATCTTTTTTCCAACAATCAGCAATTTTAGCTGAAAATGTTTCATTTTTATAAGGAATCCTGAGGAAAAAGCACCCAAAATTTGTTACGCAGTGTGTAAGGGCTTTTGTTTTACAGGATGAACTGACATTTTTATTGGTAACACTTTGGCATTAATATGACTCTTTCATTGCTTTTTATTCCATTTTATGTGCTGTGGAATGAGCAAAAGTCGCAAATCTGTGACTGATTTTTTTTATGGTGTTCATTGTGCAGGTTAAATAAGGTGACATTTTATAGGCTAGGTAGATACACACTTCATTTGTGTATCTTTTTTGGGGTGACTGACGTTTGTAAAGGAGAAAAGGGCGGTGTACATGTTTTTATGTTTTGTGTTTTTTACTTTTTTTTTTTACTGTTTTACTTTTTCACATTTTTTTTTTAATTGTCCACATTGGGGGCTTGTATCAATGATCTTTTGATCACTGTTACCATACATAGCAGTACTTGGCATTACTGCTATGCATAGTAACTGCCAATCACCATCCCCGGCCCAGCCATTGGGACACGGCCAAGCATGGTGACATCACAAGCGGCCCGGAAGCCCTTGTTAGGCTTCCGGGTTGCTAGGGAAAGCATCGGCAGCCGTAGTCACATCACAGCAATGCCGATGCAGACAGAGGGAGCTCCCTCTCTCTGTCTTTCCCTCAAGACACAGCATGGAGACAGCTGTAATATACAACTGGTTCCATGCTGCGATCGTGTGGGCCCAGCTTGTGAGCCCGCACGATGTCCAGGAGTTGAGAAGCAAGCTGGTTCTGCCTTTAAGACAAAGCAAGGAGTGACATCAATAGCCCGGACTCTGGAGGTGATCACTTAGGAAACCTTCTGTAAACAAGCATGAGTTTAAAAAAAACGCTATATCTTTTAAATGAAGGAAAATCAGAACAGAAACTTATTTGGTAAAAATCTTTATTTAACTTTGTTTACAGTGGGGAAATAAGTACAGGCAGTCCCCGACTTACACCGTTCCAACTTAGATCTGTCCCTTAGTTACAAACGGAGACTTATGGGGCATGCTGACACTTGTAGTTCCATGTTCCACAGCAGATAGTAGCTATGGAATGACAAGTTCCAGCATTCCACAGCAGCACATGAAGTGAAAATGAGGGGAAATCTTAACAAAGGCACAGACAGCGAAACAAATGTCAAAACCCTTCCCTGCACTACCAAAAACTAAAAAAAAAAAAATTTTGTGCTGGAGTTACATTTAATAAAATATACCTGTTCCGACTGACATACAAATTCAACGTAAGAACAAACCTACAGTCCCTATCCCGTTTGTAACCCAACCCGGGGACTGCCTGTATTTGATACACTGGCAATTTTGCAGGTTTTCCCACCTACAAAGAATGGAGATGTCTGTAATTTTTTATCGTAGGAACACTTCAACTGTGAGAGACAATCTAAAATACAATCCAGAAAATCACACTGTATTATTTTTAAATAATTAATTTGCATTTTATTGCATGAAAAAAGTATTTGATGCAATAGATAAACAGAACTTAAAATGTGGTACATAAACCTTTGTTTGCAATTACAGAGGTCAGACGTTTCCTGTTCTTGACCAAGTTTGCCCACACTGCAGCAGGGATTTTGTGCCACTCATACTGTACATACAAATAAAGATAAAGATTTTCGATTGGGTTCAGGTCTGGAGATTGGCTAGGCCACTCCAGTGCCTTGAAATGCTTCTTCTTGAGCCACCCCTTAGTTGCTCTGGCTGTGTGTTTCAGGTCATTGTCCTGCTGGAAGAGCCAGCAGGGATAGTAAGTTGTTGGCCAAAATCTCGCAATGCATCGCCCCAGCCATCCTCCCTTCAAGATGTCCTGTCCCCTTTGCAGAAAAGCACCCCCAAAGTATGATGTTTCCACCTCCTGCTTCACAGTTGGGACAGTGTTCTTGGGGTTGGTAGCAGAACATTCTATTTTGGTCTCATCTGACCAAATGCCTCCTCTGGATCATCCAGATGGACATTGTTGAACAACAAATGGGCCTGGACATGGACTGGTGTGAGCAGGGGGACTTTGAGTGTGCTGCAGGATTTTAATCCATGACAGTGTAGGTGTTATGGTAATCTTTGAGACTGTGATCCCAACTCTATTAAGGTCATTTTCCAGGTCCTCCCATGTAGTTCTGGTCTTTTTCCTGACATTTCTCAGCATCATTCTTACCCCACGAGGCGAGATCTTGAATGGAGCCCCAGACTGAGGAAGATTGACAGTCGTCTTGTGTTTCTTCCATTTACTAATAATTGTTGCCTTCTCACCAAGCTCCTTGTCTATTGTTCTGTAGCCCATCCCAGCTTTGTGCAGGTCTACAATATTGTCCCTGGTGTCCTTAGTCCTTTGGTCTTGGCCGTGATGGAGAGGTTGGTGTGTGACTGATTGAGTGTGGGACGGGTGAAATTTAAAATTACAGGAAAATGAGTCAAAAAAAAAATAGAGGGGTTTCTTACTCTTTTCTATCTATCTCTTGGTCTGGGTCAGCTAATAGCATCGCATGGCTTTCAATACCACCTGTATGCTGATGATACCCAACTCTACATCTCTGGCCTAGATATTACCTCTCTACTCTCCCGGATCCCTTACTGTCTTTCCTCCAAATCCTCCTTCTTCTCACATCTCCTGAAGCTAAACGTGGAGAAAACTGAATTCATCATCTTCCCACCGTCCCACTCTATCCCTCCACCTGATCTCTCTATCACAGTCAATGGCTACACTCTCTCACCGGCTCCACAAGTCCGCTGCCTTGGGATAAACCCTTGACTCCAACTGTCCTTCAAACCGCACATCCAAACCCTCACCTCTGCCTGCCGCCTCCACCTGAAAAATATCTCCCGTATCCGCTCATTACTTAACTTTGAAAGCACAAAATGCTTGTGCACGCCCTCGTCATCTTACGACTAGACTATTGCAACATCCTTCTCTGTGGCCTCCCAGCTAGCACCCTAGTTCCCCTCCAATCCATCCTTAACTCTGCTGCCCGTCTGATTCATCTCTCTCCTCGATATTCCTCTGCCTCTCCCCTCTGTCAAGCCCTTCACTGGCTTCCCATTGCCCAGCGAATCCAGTTCAAGTTAGTAACCTTGAACTACAAGGCTCTCCATAAACTCTCCACTCTATACATCTCTGCCTTAATATCAAGATATTTCCCTCACCAAATTTCCCCGCTCCTCACAGACCTTCTTCTCTGTTCTCCCTTATCAGCTCCTCACATAACCTCTCCCAAGACTTCTCTCGTGCTTCTCCACACTCTGGAACTCACTTCCCCCCAACACCTCAACTCTCCCCCACTCTCACCAGCATTAAAAACAACCTGAAAAACCATCTCTTCAGGATTGCATATGACCAACATTAACCCTGCTAGCACTACACCCTTCACACACATGTCTGCCCCTCACCGTCTGTCTCTTCCCACCTACCTTGTAGATTGTAAGCCCTCACGGGCAGAGACCTTTCTCCTTCTGTACCAGCTGTTGGTTATTAATTTGTTACCTTTGTACTTGTTTGACCTATGTTATGTATGAAACCCGAATGTACAGCGCTCAGAAACCAAGGGCACTCTAAAATTAATAATAATAATGATAAAGAAAAACTAGCAGGTCTATGAGAGCCAGAACTCTTGCTGGTTGGTAGGTGACCAAATACTTATTTCATGCAATAAAATGAAAATTATTTATTTAATATTCATACAATGTGATTTTCTGGATTTTTTTAGATTCTGACTCTCACAGTTGAAGTGTACCTACGATAAAAATTACAGACCTCTCCATTCTTTGTAGGTGGGAAAACTTGCAAAATCTGCAGTGTATTAGATACTTATTTTCTACACTGTACATGTTTAATACTAATCAATAAGATGGGAATACTTGACTATTATTCTAAAATAACGAATGGTGTTATGCAAGATTATGGATATTTTTTTAAATATGATATACATATGACAGATTTTGCTGAGGGTGTGTAAACTTATGAGCATAATTGTGTCACGGTATGAATCGGGTGAAACCAACAGTACTACCGTATTTACCGTATTGAGTCCAAGTATTCAGGTGACTATTGTGTAGAATTTGCTAATAGCCACCAACTTTTTGGGTTGTTTTCTGTAGATATCCATAGATAATAATAATAATAATCTTTATTTATATAACGCCAACATATTCCGCAGCACTTTACAAATTTGAGGGTAAATGTACAAACATTGCACATTAAAAGTACATACAGATGAGGCACAAGGTGTGAGGGCCCTGCTCGTGAGAGCCCACAATCTTTTAGGGTGTATGGGTGAAACAACGTGAGAAGTGCCAAGTTTAACAATGGTCCAGCCATATTTCATAAATAGGGGTGGTTTACAGAAAAATGGATGAACCTGCCACCCAGACAGTTACATCTATATACAGGTAAGTGCCTGTGAGTGCCCTAGTAGTGGGGAGTGACAGATGTGTGTGACAGCATTTAGGGATCTTGGTAGGCCAACCGAGAATATGTTTCTCAGGGCCCTTTTAAAACTATGAGGGTTGTGATGTGCTTGATCGCCCGCGGTAGCATGTTCCAGAGAACTGATGCCGCACGTGTGAAATCTTGGAGACGGGAAAGGGTGATTGGTTTTATTGAGGATTCTAACCCGATATCAGCAGCAGAGCGGACAGAGCGGGTCGGGTGGTAGACGAGACAAGGGAGGTGATGTAGGGGGTGCATGTTGTGGAGAGCTTTATGGGTGAAAATTTGAATGAGTTTATACTGTATCCTGTACTGAATGGGCAACCAGTGCAGTGACTGACACAGGGTAAGAGGCATTAGTATAGCGGCGGGAGAGAAAAGATGACCTGCCTGCTGCATTCGGGACAGATTGAAGAGGGAGAGTTTGCAGAGAGGAAACCGATTTAGCAAGGAGTTACAGTAGTCAAGACAAAAAAGAATAAGGCCACAAGAAGTTTGACTGTTTCCACAGTGGAAAAAGGATGGATTCTGGGGTTTTCTTAAGGTGCAGGTGACAGGGGCGGGGAAGGATTGGGTATAGGGGTGAAAGGAATTAAAACTAAATTTTTTAAACCCCAGACACGGGCCTGCTGCCTAAAGAAAAAGGGGGTACCACATACAAAACAAAATACAGGGGGGGGGGTTAAGATGGGGGAAAGACAAGAATTCAGTTTTTTGGGGGTTTATTCAATGAAGAGAGGACATGATTCAGAGAAAAGCACAAACATCACTGTGTTTTTTTAGGGAATAAGGGTGAGCACGGAGGAGTGTATAATTGGGCGTCTCAGCAACAATGGACTGGAATCAAATCTGCTAAAGGTTTTGCCAAAAGGGGCTGTTACAATGAAAAAGGAAGGGGCCTAGAACTGATTCCTATGAACATCAAAAGTAGAGAAAAGGAGGAGATCCAAAAAAACGACACTGAAGAGCGATCAGACAGGGGAAGATGAGAACCAAGCGAGAGCGGTGTCCTGGAGGCCAAAAGGCAACTGAGCATACTGAGGAGAAGTTGGTGATCAACCATGTCAAACGCGCAGAGAGATCCAGGAGAAGCAGCAATGAGTAGTTACCCTGAATTTGGCTGTTAGGAGGTCATTTAGACTTTAAGGGGAGTTTCCGTGGGGTGTAGGGTGGCGGTAACCTGATTGCAGAGGGTCAAGAAGAGAGTTAGTAGAGAATAGCGGATTAGGAGAGAGTAGACCAAGCGTTTCAGAAGTTTAGAGATGAAGGGCAGGTTAGAGACTGGTCGATGGAGACTGGTCGATAATTAGCAGCGCAGGATGGGTCCAGAGAGGGATTTTTTAGTAAAGGGGTTATGATGTCGTGTCTGAAGGAAGATGGAAAGATCCCAGTGGAGAGAGAGGTTACAGATTGCAGTAAGGGGAGAGAGACAGCTGGAGAAATGACTGGACGGGTGGGGGAATGGGTCACTAGAAGCAGGTGGTGGAGCGCAGACAGGAGAAACCTGGACACTTCTTCCTCTGTCGCGGGGCAAGGGCTGAGAGTTAGATTAGAATGACATGCGGAGGGATGGGTTTTTATTTGGGGACTAGATAAAATTTTGGCAGATATTTTCAATTTTCTCTTTTGAAGTGAGTCGCCAGGTCTTCAGCACAGAGGTCAGTAACTGGGGCCTGAGCTTTAGGAGGGAGTGGAAGGTGTCAAACAGGTGTTTTGGGTTGTTGTGTAATGTTGAAGTAACGGAGGTTAACTATTTTTGTTTGGCACAATGCAGGGCGGGGTGGTAAGTCCTGAGCATGAATTTGTAGTGGAAATAGTCTGCAGGTAGCTTTGACTTTCTCCACAGACACTCAGCACACCTGGAACACGCTGCAGATGGGGAGCTGAGACGTGGCCAAGGCTGCGGGGGGTCTGACTCTGGTGGTGCGGTGTGTGAGTGTGCCAACATGTCCAGGTGGTTGTGAGAGTTTCATTGTAAAGTTTGACAGCCAGGTCAGGACAGGGAAAAGGGGGGATATTGGGGGCAGTGAGGACTGTAGGTGTCTGTGAGTTCCATGAGTATTAATGGAGCGAATATTTCGGGAAAGTGTGATGAGCAGGTTTGTCCAAGAAGGCTGAGAATTAGTGATAACGAAGGAGAAAGGTTGTTGTCAAGGGGAGCATAAGTAGAATTAGTGAAGTTAGAAATGGAGGAAAGATGACAGAAGACCAGATCCAGAGAGTTCCCATCCTTGTGGGTGGGAGAGTCTGTAAACTGCGAGAAGCCAAGAGTAGAGGTTATTGGGAAAAGGGAAATGAGAGGCAGAGAAGACATGGGGTCATCAATGTGGATGTGGAAATCACTCATGATGAGAGTGGGTATTTCAGTATAGAGGAAGTGAGGGAGCCATGCAGCAAAATTATCTAGAAACTGGCGGGGTGAGCCATAGATGTTCTTATTGCCAGGCTATTTCATTTTAAATTGGCTCCTAGGCATTTTTTTAAATTCTGTGGTATTTTGCCTATTCCTGTGTTCAGGTATCAGTGCTGTAGTAATTAGTTTATGTCTTCCAGACATGTTATATTATTTATTGCATTGTTAATAGATCTTGTAATTTCAAGCTTTTTGGCTGTTTTCCTCTTTTGTATGTATTTCTCACCTGAAACACTTTGGTTTTAGGCTGCATCTGTGCTGTTTGTGGGCAGAAGATCTCAAACAAAGAGTGACCTTAGCATGAAGATGTATGAGGAAGAAATTCAGGTGAGATGAAAATCTGTTCTATCATTTGCTTTATTTTTTAACCCTCTTTTGTGTAACAGAAGCATTGTAATAGTTTGGTGGCTAAATATGACCCAAAGTATACATAAATATGTATAATATTTATCTACCCACATGTGGACAAAATGTGTACCCTGTTGTTAAAGGAAGAAAAACCCACAATGGTCACTAAAATTACTTAAAACTGTCAAAAGTAATTATAAATTTAATTTTTCCGAAAGTCAACTAATAAAAAATCAAACATTGCGTTTGAATTGTGGTTAAACTGAAAAACAAAGAAACCAAAAAAATGAATGAAACTGGCCTGGACAAAAGAATATGGTATCCTCAGAAAATTTGGATTTTTGTACTTAGCGTAAAATCTGATTCATTGGGGGGCACAGAATTGACCTTGGGGATAGGCTGCTAATAGGCCCGCACTAAGCAAAAAGTGAAAGCCCTACCCAGAATCCTATACCCCAGCTGCAAGCACTGAGCTAATCAGTTTATGCAGAAGCAATAGGGTGTTTTCACACGGTGCTTTTTGATGCGTTTTTTGTGCAGAAAAAACAACATTTAATTTCTGTGCCTTTTTGCCCCAAAAAAAGCACCCAAAAATGCAGCTGGTGGGAAAGCTCCCCTTTGGACGACTGGAAAAGGTAACAGAAGGAAAAACCATAAAGTCCTAGCAAAACACTGCGAATGGGGGAGAATTAAGCAGTCTAACCTATCTGTGAGGACCAGCAGATGCTGAAGCACCAAAGGATAAACTGGGTAGAAGCTGTACCCCCACCATTGAATCAGACAAGAAAAGGAGTTGACGGTAAGTACAAAAATCTGAATTTCTTGTCAATATCATTGGGGAGGGCAGAAATGAGCTTGGGATGTCCAAAAGCAGTCCTAGAGGATGGGGAAAAAGGAAATCTAGGACGATTGTTAAACTAAGGCATGTGCCTGCATAACCCTGCAAGCAGGGCTCAATATAACCAGGAAAGTGGAAGCACATCCTGTGAAATAAAAAAGACAAGTGGAGAAGATAAGTTAAAGCCAAACAGAACTGCAGAGCCAAGGAAAACCAGCAATGTTGAAACAACTACTAAAATTGAGACTGAAATCTGCCCAAATGTATATTGACAAGCCATCAAGCTTCTTATAGAATGTCCTTTAGACAGAAAGAGACCAAAATGGAGCTTTTTTACAAGTCACATCAGCTTCTATGTTCACAGATGCACAAATGAAGCATTCTAAAAAAAAAACAATGGCCCTCATTTACTAATGTGATTGCACCAAAAATGGCGTGTTCTTGAACACATGTCCCAACAGTTTTTTTTACGGGCTTATAGGGGTTTGCCAAGACGGTGTTCCCTACCTCACATGCTGCCGCTGGTCCCCTGGGTCTTGAGATCGAGGCGTTCTTTTGCTTGGGTAGTTTAAAAAAAAAAAAAAACGCCCTCCAGAACGGCACTTAGTGACGTCATCAGCGCTCCTGCCTGGAATCTGAGAGCTAGACAATTAAAAGCAGGGGGGCAGGGAGCGGGACAAAGACCCAAATTAGAGAAACTTGAAGACAAGGAGTAAGGGAAAGGAGCAAAGAACTAGAACATAGAAAAGGTAGACATGGGGTAAGGGAGCGTGGCTGAAAATCTGGAGAAACAGCCAGCACATCCCCCAAGCACCGTCCGTGAAGATTCTGTGGGGAGCAGGAAGGAGGGGGAATTGAGGGGCCGACAGACTGTCCTGGCTGGGGAGGGGAGCTACTGCGCATGTCAGGCCGTGTGTCAGGCTTAGAACAGTTTTGCTCCAATACAACCAGCTGTACACAATGATAAGGTAACGAAGGCTGCAGCTGTGGCACCTTACACTTTTTTTAATGACATGCAATTAGGAAAGTGCCAAACTTATGATTTTTAAGCATCCCACGTCGACTTTACATGGTGGCAAAACCCCTTTAAGCCACTGTCTGCACACTGCTTAACAAGTGTCTCAGCAAAAAAAAACAAAAAAACACGTGGCTTTGTGGAAAAGTGGGCGTGGCCAAAATACAACACACTGCACCATTTTTTTCGACAAAAAATTGCCATTGAAAGTAAGCGAAGTAAAACTAAAAGTTAGACAAGTTTAAAGCTGTGCCAATTTATCAATCAGCATTAGCCACTGTGATAAATCTGGTGCAATTTTAGACTACCGACCTGTCTAACTTTTAGACAGCGATATTAAATGAGGGTCATTGTTTCTAGTGTGAAACATAGAGGAGGATCATTTATGTTTTGGGGCTGCTTTACTGCATCTGGCACCAGTTGTCTTGAACCAGTGTCAGAAAGCTCTGTCTCAGACACATATCATGGGTCCTCCAACAGGATAATGACCCAAAACACACAACTTAAAACATCTCGGGTTTGTCAAGAGCAAAGCATTGGACTATTCTGAAGTGGCTTCTGATTCCTGATCTAAATCCCATTGAACATCTGTGGAAGGAACTGAAACATTCAGGGCCACATGTATGAAAACTGTCTAGGTCTAAAACTCACTTTGTTGCCCATTGCAACCAATCAGAGCGCCCCTTTCATTTCATATAGTGCTCTGGAAAAATGTGAAGGACACTCTGATTGGCTGCTATGGTCAACAAAGTGAGTTTTAGACCTAGACAGTTTTCATACATGTGGCCCTTAGTGTGGAGGAGGCACCTTAACACCTGAGATAGCTGGAGCAGTTTGCTCATGAAGAGCGAAAATACCTGTGGACAGAAGCAGAAGTCTCATTGAGAATCACAGAAATCGTTTGTTTGCAGTGATTTCTTCAGAAGAATGTGCAAGTTATGGGAACCATAATTTTTCACAATTCGAAAACAATGTCTAATTTTCTTTAGTTGATTTTCAGTAAATTTATTGATGCTTTTGTCAGTTCCAAGTTATTTCAGTAACCCCTGTTGGGTTTTTATTCTTCAACAAAAGTGTACCAACTATTTGATAGATAATGTGTGTGATATTTAATGTTTAATGCTGGAACAGGCCCGAGAGAGAGAACGTGATGGTGGTAGCAAAATTTTAAAGGGGCTGTTTCAGCATCAAATATCACAACCATTATGTATCTCATAAATAAAAAAAACAGCTATTACAACGTTGTTACGATAAAAGGAACTATATAAACGTGAAAAGAGATGGTATGCTAAATAATTAAAATACTGTATACTTTTATTAAAAATATACAAAATAATACCCACATAAAAAATTCATAAATACAAAAACAGTGTAGACACCCTGAAGAGATGCTAAAACTAGTAGCCAAAATATCATTAAAGTAATCAATCTATGGCCCACACAAAAAATACCTAACCTGAATAGCTGAAGAAGCAATCCAATAGGTCTCCGACATAAGAGATAGGTAGGAAGAGTGTTGCCCCTGACTTGATTATAAAGCATTAACAAAGTTAACGTTTTAATGTTTGTAATGAGGTTTACGCTTCATTTTCAGCATTGTTACTGCGAAACACAAATTACAACCCATATTCTAATATGTTGGGTGGGTTTCTAATTGCTTCTATTACACTATTGTGGTGAATGGACACTTCCTTGATTATAAAGCATTAACAAAGTTTTCCATGTGCATGCTGTTAAAAAAATCTAGTTATGATTTTAGCATAGTATGGTGCACCTGATATTCAGAGAGGATTTCAGTGTACTTGTCCCCCTAATGAGCCAAGTGCTGTTGGAAATGCATGCTCAGTCATGCTTCCAACAGCCAGGTCTTTGGCTAGTGCTTATCTGTTTACTGCAGAGCAGTCGAGAGCTTTCTAATTGATTTGTCAGAGAAAGGATTGAGTTTCTGCAGTAACATAACAGTATTGCCTCTTTCTGCAGTGTAAGTAAGAAGGCCACATGTATGAAAACTGTCTTGGTCTAAGACTTACTTTGTTGCCCATAGCAACTAATCAGAGTTCCCCTTACATTTCATTTGCTCTGAAAGAATGAAACGGGCACTCTGATTGGTTGCTATGGACCAAGACAGTTTTCATATATGTCCCCTTAAGTTTCTCCAGATCCCGACCCCAGCAAAGATAAGTAACAGCACAAAAAAAAAATGGGGATACAGCAAAAACTGTTTTAAAATAAAGAAAGATATTTTTATGCTAAAAATACCCATTATCATAGTATCTCCTTTTATTAACCCCTTGAGAACCAGCCTATATTAGACATTAAGATTTTTTTTTATTTTTTTTTTTTCATCAACACATCCCATAAAGATTTTTAGTTTTTCAGTTGACGTAGTGGTTTTGTTTGGCATTGTACCCTAAGACCTCGTTCACACGGCTTTTCTGCGGTATTGGCGCCGTACTGCGCGCCGGATTTGCGCTTCAGTACGGGGCCAATCCGCGGCAGCAATTACGGAATCCCCGCCTCATTGAGAACAGTGAATCGTCGCTCCTCCCCGCCGGCATCCCGCGGGGGGAGAAAGTGACATGCACATTATTTACGGCGCGTACGCGCCGTAAACAATGCATTGTCTATGGGGCCGGGAGCGGCTCCCCCGCCGCGCTCCGGCCCCGCCCTCGTCCCGCCCCTTATTCACGGCGGATTTGTGCACTCAATACGGCGAACAAATCCGTCGGGAATAAGCCGTGTGAACACGGCCTAAGCATTAAGTATCATACATACGGTAGGTCCCATTCTATTGTCGCCATTTTTCGGAACAGTTATTAAGTACATTAATTTTTATTCATATTTGGAGAGATGCAAAGGAAAATAGTCATTCCATCATTGTTTTTTTTGCCGTTTCTTTTACATGTTATTATGTTTATTTCTTTTACATTTTATTTTTTACATGGTTTACCACCTTTTATGTGCTAAGTAGAGGTGCAATTTATATACAGTTTGCTTGCAATTTAACCTGTATATTTTATAATAAAAAATATAATCTGCCTTTTCTGTGTTTTCTTCTGGTAAAATAGGAATGGTACAAGGAGCACGCTCAGGCACAGGCAAAGAAGATGGTAGAGCTTCAGCCTACCCAAGGGGTCTTGCGTCCTCGATCCAGTACTGTTAACTAAACCTATCCACCACTTACATCTTGTATGACTATGCAATCATGTCAGTATTAATATTTAAACTTTGCTCTGAGAGCTGGTAACCAGGATAATATTCTAGGGGGTTGTGGTGATTCCATATACCTACAGTCAAAGCCTCCTCTAGAGTCATATGAAGTACTGTTAACATGTCCAGCAGATATATTACTGGGGCATATTAACACTTTATTTTATATAAGCTGTTTTAATGTTTATAATGAGGTTTACGCTTCATTTTCAGCATTGTTACTGTGAAACACAAATTACAACCCATATTCTAATATGTTGGGTGGGTTTCTAATTGCTTCTATTACACTATTGTGGTGAATGGACACTTTGTACAAATGTTCTCCTGCAATTATGAAGGGCATTCCCCACTACAGACAATCAGACCTCACTTCAAGTGTTCCTGTGCTGGCCACCACTCCTTATTCATTAGTTCTCTCTCCAGCAGTGAAGAAGATTTACAGCTATATACAGATGCCTATATTTGTAACATATTAATAAATTTTTTTTTATAACTTCCAGTGTTTTTTCTTACCGGAGGACGTAGTATTTGCACTCTTGCACTTATAGCAATCTTCTATGTAAAACAAATGTGGCTGAAATGTTCGAAGTAACATCCATTCCATGATTACTTGTTAGGGCATGTCCCCACGGCACGGGTTTGCGGCCGTTTTTTCAGACGTCTGAAAAACCGTCTGCAAACGAGCACAATGGGACGCTATGGAAAACCCGTACAGCAGTCCCCACTGCACGGTTTTTCTGCCTGGCGGTTCTTCCGCCCGCGGACCGCACGAAAAACATTCTACATGCACATTCTTCCGTCCGATTTTCGGATAGAATATGTGAATGTGAAGGTGGAGAGCTTTTCTCCGCTCATAGCGGAGAAAAACCATCCATCCCGCGGCCATGTACACGGCACACAAACCAGATAAATACCGGTCGGTTAAACCGACCGGTATTTGTTCATTGCCGTGTGAATGCACCCTTAAACAGAAAAACGCTGGGTAAAAGTTACATGGAGAAGGACTTGGGAATCCTAGTGGACAGTAAACTTAATTGTAGCAGCCAGTGTGAGGCAGCAGCTGCAAAGGTAAATAGGATCATGGTGTATATTAAAAGGGGCATAGATGCACATGATGAGAACATCATCATTCTCCCATTATACAAATCACTAGTCAGATCCCACATGGAATATTGTGTACAGTTTTGGGCGCCAGTGCACAGGAAACACATTGTAGAGCGTGAACAGGTTCAAAGGCCGGCAACAAGAATAATAAAAGGACTGGGTGGACTGCAATACCCAGAAAGATTAGCAAGATTAGGGTTATTTAGTTTAGAGAAAAGACGGCTTTGGGGGGACATAATAAATATGTTTAAATATATTAAAAGTCAATATAGAGATCCCTCCCAAGATCCATTTATACCCAGGACTGTATCCAGAACAAGGGGGCATCCTCTACGCCAAGAGGAAAAAAAGTTTCTACATAAAAATAGAAAGGGATTCTTTATTGTAAGAGCAGTGAGACTGTGGAACTCTCTGCCAGAGGAACTTGTCATGGTGAATTCACTAACAGAATTCAAAAAGAGTCTGGATGCATTCCTAGAATGTAATAATATAACAAGTTATAGTGACCAGGATTCTGGAGAAGGGTCGTTGATCCAGGGATTTATTCCAGTTGCCAGATTGGAGTCAGAAAGGATTTTTTTCCCCTAAAATGAGGACAATTGGCTTCTACCTCATGGGGTTTTTGCCGTCTGTTTTTTTTCGGCCTTATAAACTATGTAACTATCAGCAAGAAAAAAGAGTGCCAGAGGAACATGTACATGGAGAATAAATACAAACAAAATATAATCAACAAAAACTTATATAGTATAACAAAAATATTAAAGGGGATTTATCGCTTCATAAGTTCATCTGTTTCATTGTACTTTCAGTTTCTCAGCTCCTCAAATCCAGGGGTCTTTCTTCCCCTCCCAGCTGGGTGTTTCTTAACTGAAAGGGGATGACATCCCCCCCATCACTGTTCATGCTCGCTCCCAAGTCAGTGTGTTTGAGATCAGTGGGCGGGGATACCCCAGCCCTTCTCTGACCCCCTCTGGGTCTGAGTCCCCATGTCTCTGTGTGGGTCATCTCCCTCTGCCGTCTTATTTTGTAAGCGCTGTTTGTTTACATCGCACAACCCTGCATTCAGTCTAGATCGTCTTCTATGAACGCCGAGCACTGATCTCTTCTCCTCTCACAGCTGGAGGATTGTTACAGTTGAATCCAGTTTTCTATTAACTCATCCAGAGCACAGATCTGTCTCCTTTCTATCTTTACACGCAGCAGTCAGACTTTTTTTGTAGTTGATGATGAGGTTTGCGGACATGTCAGAGGAATTTTGATCCACTCCTCTTTGCAGGTCATCTCTAATTCATTAAGAATTTGAGGCTGTCACTTGGCAACTCGGAGCTTCAACTCCCTCTATAAGTTTTCTAGGGAATTAAGGTCTGGAGACTGGCTAGACCACTCCATGACCTTAATGTTCTTTTTGAGCCACTCTTTTGTTGCCTTGGCTGTATGTTTTGGGTCACTGTCTTGCTGGAAGATCCAGCCACAACCCATTTTTAATGTCCAGGTGGAGGGAAGGAGGTTGTCACTCAGGATTTTATGGTATAGGGATCCATGCATTCACCCATTGATGGGTTGAAGTAGTCCTGTGCCTTTAGCAGAGAAACACCCCCCTAAAACACAATGTTTCCACCTCCATGCTTGACAGTAGGGACGGTGTTTTTTGGGTCATAGGCAGCATTTCCCTTCCTCCAAATGCGGCAAGTTGAGTTAATGCCAAAGAGCTCAATTTTTGTCTCATCTGACCACAGCACCTTTTCCCAATCAGTCACAGAATCATCCAGGTGTTCATTGGCAAACTTCAGACGGGCCTGCAAATGTGCCTTCTTGAGAAGGGGGACCTTGCGGGCATTTTAAATCATTATGACGTAATGTGGTACCAATGGTTTACTTGGTGACTGTGGTCCCAACTGCCTTGAGATCATTAACAAGTGTAGTTTTAGGCTGATCTCTCATCTTCCTCATGATCAAGGATACCCCACAAGATCGATGTAAATTGACAGTCATTTTGTATTTCTTCCATTTTCTTACTATTGCAACAACAGTTGTCTCCTTGTCACCCAGCATCTTGCTTATGGTTTTGTAACCCATTCCAGCTTTGTCCCTGACATCCTTAGAAGGTTCTGTGGTATTGCCCATGTTGTAGAGGTTAGAGTCTGATTAAATGAGTCTGTGGATAGGAGTCTTTCATAAATGTGACTATTTAAGACCGCTGTCTTTAATGCAGGTAACAAATTGATTAGGAATGTCAAACTGGTCTGTAGGAGCCAGAACTCTTAATTGTTGGTGGGGGATCAAATACTTATTTCTCTCAGCAAAATGCAAATACATTTATATAATTTATACAATATGATTTTCTGGATTTTCTATTGGATATTCTATCTCTCAATGTTAAAATTAACCTACCCTTAAAATTATATACTGTTCATGTCTTTGTCAGTGGGCAAACTTACAAAATCAGCAAGGGATCAAAAAATTGTTTCCTTCACTGTACTTCATGCTCCAGTCGGCTAGTGAGCACTGTAGTAGTCACTGATTGGATACAGTGGACAAGTGCATTTACTAACATTGATGTTCAAAGCCCTCACTTCTGAATGGTGATAACAGGAATCAGCTAGTCGGTGGCTGCAGCTCTAATTAGCTGACTGCCCAAAGCCGGAAATAAATAGAAGAACCAGTCATGCGGCCACCAATGTCATCGTCATCGCTAGAACTGGGCTAAGTGGGGAGGTAAGAATGGGGTTTTATATTTTATTACTGTAGCCCGATCTCCATTTTATTTTTTTAAAGGTTAGTAGTCCTCTTACAAGGAGTCGTCCAGACATACTCATCTGCTTCATCTCACATCTGGAGTGCAGGGAAGACGCTTTGTGTGTCACAATTGCTTGAGCGCAGGTTCCATTTAATAACTAAAAGACCCATGGACCAGATTAGCTGGGTGTCCAATGATTGTCTTGGCAGTTGTGAAACTCCACATGCACTTATGTCTCTTCACTTTCATTGTCAGATTGAGTGGAAGACAGGCCCGGAAGAGGGCCGGCTCGGAGCGCCCGCCGGGAGTTTGGCGTTTCCCCCCGGCAGGCCCCGAGTGCCGGCGCCTGGCGCACGTACAGGGGCCGCAACGGTCGCATATGCGACCTGACCCCTATGCCAAGTAGGCCAACAGGCCCCCCTCACTGCACGGCCGGGTCACTGACCCAGCCATGCAGCCATCACGGCCGGCGCCTGCACCATGCAAGCAGCGGCCGAGGCTGAACAGCTGGGATCTACTGATCCCGTCTGTTCAGCTCCCAGGAGGCCGCGGGGCAGGTGCGCAATGTGATGACGTCATCACGCGCCCGCACCGCGGCCCTGCACTCTGCTGCCAGCGGCCGCTCCGGGCACAGACAAGAGAGGAAGCAGAGACATCAGGTTTTTTTTTTTTTTTTTTCCCTTAAACTACTAGCCCTGTCTCCCTGTATACTGCCCTGCCTGGCTACCTATATACTGCCCTGCCTGCCTCCCTATATACTGCCCTGCCTGGCTAGCTATATACTGCCATGCCTGCATCATATATACTGCCCTGCCTGCATCCTATATACTGCCCTACCTATCTATATACTGCCCTGCCTGGCTAGCTATATACTGCCCTGCCTGGCTACCTATATACTGCCCTGCCTGAATCCTATATACTGCCCTGCCTAGATATATACTGCCCTGCCTGGCTCGCTATATACTGCCCTGCCTGGCTACCTATATACTGCCCTGCCTGGCTACCTATATACTTCCCTACCTATACTGCCCTGCCTGGCTAGCTATATAGTGCCCTGCCTGGCTACCTATATACTGCCCTGCCTGCATCCTATATACTGCCCTGGCTACCTATATACTGCCCTGCCTGCATTCTATATACTGCCCTGCCTGGCTACCTATATACTGCCGTGCCTGGCTACCTATATACTGCCCTGCCTGCATTCTATATACTGCCCTGCCTGGCTACCTATATACTGCCCTGCCTGCATCCTATATACTGCCCTGGCTAGTTATAGACTGCCCTACCTGCATTCTATAGACTGCCCTGCCTGGCTACCTATATACTGCCCTGTCTACAATCTATATACTACCCTGCCTGGCTACCTATATACTGCCCTGCCTGCATCCTATATACTGCCCTGCCTGGCTACCTATATACTGCCCTGCCTGGCTACCTATATACTGCCCTGCCTGCATCCTATATACTGCCCTGCCTGCAACCTATATACTGCCCTGCCTGGCTACCTATATACTGCCCTGCCTGGCTACCTATATACTGCCCTACCTATACTGCCCTGCCTGGCTAGCTATATACTGCCCTGCCTGCATACCTATATATTGCCCTGGCTAGCTATATACTGCCCTGCCAGGCTATCTATATACTGCCCTACCTGCTACCTAGATACTGCCCTGCCTGGCTACCTATATACTGGCCCTGCCTGGCTATATACTGCCCTGCCTGCCCATATACTGGCCCTGCCTGCCCATATACTGGCCCTGCCTGGCTATATACTGGCCCTGCCTGGCTATATACTGGCCCTGCCTACCTATATACTGGCCCTGCCTGCCCATATACTGGCCTTGCCTGGCTATATACTGGCCCTGCCTATATACTAGCCCTGCCTGGCAATATACTGCCCTGTCTACCTATATACTGCCCTGCCTGCCTACACACCCGCCCTGCCTGCTTACATACTGGCCCTGCCTGCTTACATACTGGCCCTGCCTGCCTACATACTGGCCCTGCCTGCCTACATACTGGCCCTGCCTTCCTACATACTGGCCCTCACTTTTAATTACTGGCCCTACCTGGCTAAGTACTGGGGGCAGCCCTAGCTAACTGGCTAGTTACTGGGGGCGGCCCAAGCTACCTGGCTAGTTACTGGGGGCGGCCCCAGCTCCCTGGCTAGTTACTGGGGGCGGCCCCAGCTCCCTGGCTAGATACTGGGGGCGGCCCCAGCTCCCTGGCTAGTTACTGGGGGCGGCCCCAGCTCCCTGGCTAGTTACTGGGGGCGGCCCCAGCTCCCTGGCTAGTTACTGGGGGCGGCCCCAGCTCCCTGGCTAGTTACTGGGGGCGGCCCCAGCTCCCTGGCTAGTTCCTGGGGGCGGCCCCAGCTCCCTGGCTAGTTACTGGGGGCGGCCCCAGCTCCCTGGCTAGTTACTGGGGGCGGCCCCAGCTACCTGGCTAGTTACAGGGGTAGGCCCTGTCTACCTACCAAATTAATGGAGGAAGGCCCGGTTTACCTACCTAATGGGAGTCTACCTATTTACATCAAATTTTTAGGGTCTAACATACGCTGTTTGGGGAATTGATAGGAAAATGCTGGTAAAGAGAGGAGTATAAGACGTATTTGTGGTAAATTCTACAGGGACTAGTAGTGACCGAGAGAAGAAGACACTGCATTCTGTACCAGACAGAGAAAAAATGGAAGGGAACGACTCATCAGGGAAGACCTCATGGAGGTTTGGGCCAGAAGGAGAAGAGAACAACTCCCATCAGAGATGACGTCTCCCGTGAGTCCCTGATGTCAGGGGTAATTTTACTTCTTGTTGAATCAGTGCTGTATTCATGTGATGGTGATCTGACTACTGGTGATGTGATTTGTGGCTTTGTAGGTTATGTTGGTGCTTATGTAGTGTCAGTGTGGGCTTGTCCCGGATTGTAAAGCAATCGCACACCTGACTCTGATGAGGGGTTTCTCTGCACCATTGTTTCTTTCTTTCTTGCTTGTGTTTTGGCTGCTTTCACTCGGAGAGGTTTTGGTGCATTTTTTGATGCGTTTTTTTGTGCAGAAATGTTCAGCATTAACTACTCTGCCTTTCTGCACAAAAACGCACCAAAAACGCTTTAAAAACGCATCAAAAACGTACCAAAAATGCTCCGTGTGAAAGCACCTTTATAGTGTAGTTTGTTTTAGAAAGTGGCAAGGTGCAAGGGAAACAAGGGAGAACAAGGGGAATTTTGTAAGCGGATATTGTATGTGGGCTGGTGGGGGCTTTGTGCCAGGGCTGATTTTTATTCCCAGTCCGGCCCTGGTGGAAGAGTGTGCCTGGACAACCCCAAAACCTAAACACTAATCCTGTTTGGTGTAACTAAAATTGTGGTCACATATTTGGGTAAATCTGTTATAGTATGTTCTGATGGCTGAATTGAATGCTCATTTTTAAGCACCGAAATCAGCGTCCAATACTTGTCTGAAAACCACCTCTTATTTTTTTATTTTTCAGACGAGTTTTGAAGAGGATCTTATGAGGTTTTTGAGACTCGCATTTTCGGCATGTTTTCTGACTTGGTTTTCAATGCGGTTCTTTAACTTCTCTTTTTTTCTGACCTTCAAATTTTGTGCCAGGGAAGTTTTTGGCCGCTGTTTTCTATCCAAAACCACGTCAAAAACACGCCTCACAGTGTGTGAGGCGTTTTGAAGCTCTCTATTGTTTCCGATGAGCATTTTACTCACCAAAAAAAGCCTCAGGAACTGATATGTTACTATTTTTCAGTGCCAAAAATTAAGCAAGTATAAACCGTTTTGTGTGACTGATGTCACGGTTTTTACATAGGAATCAATGGGAATAAACTGGAGATGTTGTAAGGCTGTGTTCACACGGCTTATTTTGGGACGGATTTCAGCCCGTAATTCACCCCATACTGTGCAAATTACGGGTGAAATCCGTCCCAGTCATTACGGTAATTACGGTTCTCATTGAGAACTATGGATTCCGTCTCCTATCCCCGTTCTCGAAATACAGCGAGCGGGAAGAAAGTATTCACGGCGGGATACGCGCTGTGGATAATGAATGTCTAGGGGCCTGCCTCCGCTTCGGAGCACACGGCGTAATTGCGGGTGAAATCCGTCCCGCAATTTACGCCGTGAATAAGCCGTGTGCACATAGCCTTATAGTCATTTATGATGCTGGTTTGGGGGCAGAATCCACATGGATTTTGCCCCAAAAACAGCCTAAAAAAACACCATAGGAGCATAACCTTACAGTACCTTCTCTGACAACTGCAGGCAATGGCGTTCAGTCCATAGGTAACCTACTTTTGCCACAATAAGATCCATCTTTAAGTACTGCTTGTCGCACCATTACCAGTGCTCGATGCCATTACTGTAAGGCCTCGTTCACACGGCTTATTCTGCCGCGTATTGGCGCCGTACTGCGCGCCGGATTTGCGCTTCAGTACGGCGCCAATCCGCGGCAGCAATTGCGGTAATCCACTGCTCTCATTGAGAACAGTGGAATCCGTCGCTCCTCCCCGCTCGGCGAATCCGCCGCGGGGGGAGAAAGTGACATGCACATTATTTATGGCGCAGACGCGCCGTAAACAATGCATTGTCTATGGGGCCGGGAGCGGCGCACAAATCTGTCGGGAATAAGCCGTGTGAACATGGCCTAACTGCACACAGCTCCTACCACAACACAAAGCCATGCAATGCTGCAAAAGCTACTATTTGAGCTAGTGTGACAGATTTATCAGTTCATTTATATCGGTTTTCTTGCCTAAAACTGCAAAAAACATTTTGTGGCCAGCCACTATTTTTCTGACACATACGAATTAAGAAGCAATTATTAAGAGTTTGACCTGGCAATATTTTCCCTTATGCCAGTTTTAATGGCAGGGTGTGTAAGATACTGGCGTGGCAATGCTTGTACAGTGCAGCAGTTTTAATATCTCTTCCGATGTTTTTTGAAGTTATGTAACGATTCCAAGTAGCTAGAACAAAATATTTTTGGGTGTTCCTGTGACTTAATTATATTTTTTCCCTGCCCCCTTACTACTAAAAGTTAAATGGTTTAGTAAGAATTAGCATAACAAAGTATTTTTGCTAGTATATGCTGTTGAGATACTGATAGAGGACCAGTTGTAAGTGCCTGAATTTTATTACCGTATATACTCGAGTATAAGCCGAGGCACCTACTTTTGCCACAAAAAACTGGGAAGACTTATTGACTCGAGTATAAGCCTAGGGTGGAAAATGCAGCAGCTACTGGTGAATTTCAAAAATAAAAATGTCCCCCATAGGCAGGTATAGGCAGTTTAATGTCCCCCATAGGCAGGTATAGGCAGTTTAATGTCCCCCATAGGCAGGTATAGGCAAGTATATGTCCCCTATAGGCAGGAATATGTCCAATTATAGACAGGTTGTAGGGTATTATAGGCAGGTTATAGGCAGTTATATGTCCCCTTATAGGCAGGTATATGTCACTATAGGCAGTTATATGTCCCTCTAGGCAGGTTATAGGCAGGTATATGACCCTATAACGCAAAAAATTTTTTGTAGAGGTATAAAACATGAAAAAAATGCAGTTGCAGCATTTTTTTATTTTTATGCTGAGTTCTCTGTCGGGTATAAATAACATAATATGTTTTATGCAGGTTGTTACAATTCTGGCGATACCAGATTTAGTTTATAATTTTCATAAATTTTTTTCCAACTTTTTAACTGGTTCCTGATCGGGTCATTAAACCCCCTTCCTGACCAGATATTTTTTCCTTTTCCAGAGGACATGCTGGTTTGGCTGCCTTCTTGCGCTCAGTCATTGTACTAGTTTTTTTCACCGTGTTTCCGTGATATTTTAGGCTTTATTTTTATGTAATTTTTACATTAGATTGTCTGTTTATTAATATGAGGCTAAATAGTAAATAATAAAGATAAATTTTGCCTTTTTTAAATAATTTTTTGACAGCAAAAGTGACCCTGTGTAGTTGTCATTTTTCCATTACAGTGATTTACTTATAGGTGATACAGTTTTTTTTTTTTTAGAGTTGTGGGAGGCAGGGCTAGAAGTAGGCTTTTTTTGGGCTTTTAGTATTTGTTTTAATAATATTTTCTTGTTAGTGTGTGTGGTTGTTTTTGTTACTTTGTCTTACATATCGTGCCTCACTTATGGTCAGAAAAAGACCTCTACAGGGCATTTTTGCATAATCCAGGAGAAATACATCCCCAGCACTGACTGCAGAGATGTTCTGTTTCTGATAAGACCCAGCAGCTCAGGTCCCACTGGCGCTGGGAGGCAGGAGGCCGAAAGGCTTCCTGCTTGTCTGTGTATACAGTGTTTAATGAACACTGTATACATAGCACTCGAGAAGGCAGGGATGGTAATAAACCATCCCTGTCTTCTCAGTGAAGAGCCCAGCTATCGCTGATGGCCGGCTCTCCACCTGCGCAGCTGTACAATTAATATGCAGCTGTGCTCTATGCACAGGCATTCCAAAATATCCATGGGTGGTCAGCAAGCAGTTAAAGCAAATAAAAAAAACTTGCGTTACATTGATCTTTCTGAGACAAATAACATTCTTCAATTTTCTCTGTTAGAGCTGTGTGTTGATTCATTTTTTTGTAGGGCAAGGTCTAGTCTTATTTGTACCAATTTGGAGTGTATGTGACTTTTTGATCCTTTTTTATTCCACTTTTTCTGGGAGAAGAGATGGCCAAAAAAACATAATTCCTTTTATTATTTTGGCAATACCAATTATGTTTTTTCATACTGTTTTTTATGGGGAAAATGAGAAAAAAGGTGGTGAGTTGAATTTTTATTAGTTTTTTTTATTTGTATTTTATACTTCATGTTTTGTTATAACATTTTTTTTTTTACAGTAACATTTAGTCCCAATAGAGGACCTGAACATGCAATTGCTTAATCGCTTGATATGCTTGATCACTTGTACTATATACTGCAGTGCTGATGTATGCATTAGATCTCTGACTGCCATGGCAATCAAATAGCATCCCGTGCAATTGTGGTGCAGCGGGAGGTAAGATATGTGAATGCACCCTAACTCTAAAGCAAGGCTAGCCTACAACTATGATCTAACTACTTGTTCACAAGTCTAGGACACAGAGTATAGCCATAATACATATATACTTCTGTGACTATGGAGCATTGTTTACATGAATAGTGTTATTTTCGGTCTTCTTAAAATGCAAAAAAAAAGCTTTAAAAAATCTAGCATTTTACAAAAAAAGGAAGCATAGATTTTTTTTTTTTCTAGCATATGGAGAAAAACACCAGAGAACATACCATACATAAAGCAGGCTGTGTTTAAAAAAAAAAAAAAAAAAAAAAAAGTCAGTGACAATAAAACCTAAAATCTAAAAAAAATTGCGTTATGACTTTAAAGTAACATCTGGCCATAAAAATTGTTGTTACAAAAAATCACTAAAAACATAGAGTTTTCAGAAAAACCCAGTGTGCAGAACCAGTATAAATCTGTTTATTGACACAAATAACAATCACTACTCAATGACTGATCAAAAGAATGGCAATAACTGCAGGATTCAGAGAAGTTTATAGTATAGTCCAATATGTAGAACAATAACATAACATATACAGCGTATTTAAAAAAAAAATTTACTCAATTTCAAAGCAGGTGCGGTGATCCATTAAAATGTACTGTAACCTTTAATAGAAAATAGTTAAAATAGAAGACTGATTCTAAACTACGCACAACACAAGGTATTTGGTGGAACTTTGTAGGTGAAGAGCCAGCATCATTAGGGCATGTTCCCACGACACGGGTTTTCGGACGGTTTTTCAGCCGGTTTGCGTTTTTTCAAACCGCCTGAAAAAACGGCCGAAAATGAGCACAATTGTGCTCTATGGAAAACCCGTGCAGCAGTCCCCACTGTCCCCACTGCATGGGTTTTCCGCCCGGCGGTTTTGCCGCCGGCGGTGCGGCGGCAAAACATTGTAGAAGCCCGATCTTCCGTCCGGTTTTTGGACGGAATATGTGCTTCTCAATGGGAGGGGGAGGGCTCTTCTCCGCTTATCACGGAGAAAAGTCGTCCCCCTCGCGGCTGTGGGGACGGGCGCAAAACAGGACAAATACCGTATTTGTCCTGTGCTATGTGAACGCGCCCTTAGAAGTATAAAACTTTAGGCTTTATTGATCCATTAAAATTGGTGAAGATAAAAGGCTGATGCGTTTCGGGTTGTGGTCACATGGCGTAATTGCGGCGTGCATTTCGCCGCATATTTGCGCTTTAATATGGGCGATATACGAGCTGCAATTACAGTAACTCATAGCCCTCATAGTGAGCTATGAATTACGCGTCGTCTGCCCTGGCGTACAATACGATCATATTGTACGCCAGGGGAGAGAAATGACAGGTCAGCGCGTACTTCCAAAACACACGGCGTACAGTACACGCCCCAGTACGCCGTGTGAACATTCTCTTAGTTGTAGCTTAACCAAAATCAATATGTGCACGGTTTAAAAGCGAATTAATACACCAATGAAATAACAACATATGATTACATCATAGGAATTTCGGGTGCAAACACAGATACACAGGATATATAACATTACCCTAAGTTACTCTACATGTTAGAAAGTGTATATAGATGACAGTCCCATGAAAAATGTGCTGTGTGTTATAAAAATAATACATATCTATATTAGAAATAATAAAACCTGCATTAACAGATACACAAAATACATGACAGAACAATATTTTTTGCAGGTGCAGGGGTCGACAATGGGGACGAAACTTCCACCCTCACTGGTGAACCTGTGCGGGTCATGGTGGGTGTCGATGTATATCTTTTCTGTACATAATCCCTTTTTACAACACATTTCCTTTTTTGGTCGATTTATCAACGATATTTTGATTGCATGGAAAGGAGACACTACTAAGTTAGTAGAGTTGTCTGAATAGCTCAATAAAAATACTGAAAACCTATAACAGTGATAAAAGTCAGATATCGTTTTTGGATATCACCTTAAAAGGAGACATCAATAGAGGTAGGGTAATTACTTCACTATATCATAAAGAAACTGCTGGGAATATGATTACATACAAATAACCATCATCCAAAAGTTACTATAGCATCAATCCCAGCAGGAGAATTTATGATTTAAACGAGCGTGAACAGATACGGGAACATAGAAAAAAATTACTTGGAGCTACAAAAAAAAAGATTGTTCACAAGAAGATATCCAAAATTGATGCTAGATAGGGCTGAACAAATAGCTGCATTAAAAAATAGAGACGATCTACGTAAAGAAAAAACAGTTAATACGTCTATTGACAATACTTCCATTACATTCTCCACACGATATAGTGATAAGTATTATCAAATAACCCAAATTATTTAAAAAAATCTAAAAATCCTTTATCAGGAAGAAACCCTAGTTCTTAAAACAAGGCTGTATATGTGTTTGGGATCTATACTGTCTTTAAACTACTATAAGGAAGCAATAATCTATAATTCACAATGACCCCCTATAACAGGCAATTAGATGTGTGATCAGAATCACTGTTAGGGTGCATCCACACAGCAGTATAAAATACTGGCTGGATTCTGACTAAAAGTATCCTGCCAGTATTTTGCAAATTTGCCCGTCCCCCTCAACCACCGACAGATACATCTTCTGCCCGAAAACCGGGCAGAAGAATAAACATGTTCTAAGTTTTTAGGAACACCAGCAGTGTAAACAACCGTCCAGCGGAAAATCCGTGCAGTGGAGACTGCGCCACGGATTTTCTATTTCAATCAATGTAAAAGGTTGCAACTAAACATCCCATTAAGAGCCATATTAACTGTAGTACAGATCAAGTTGTTTATATGATTGAATGTACAACATGTTGATTTAATTATGCTGGCTTTACCACCTGCTCTCTGAAAAAGCGCATAGCAGAACACATCCTAGATAGCAAAAAAAAATTACTTTTACTAATCTTTCGAGAGCCTCAGAACATTTTTCCAGTGTGCATCAGGGTAGTCTAGCTTCATTAATGTTATGGCATTGAACATGTTGAGCAACCACTGAGAGGCTTATGCACCGAAAAGCATATTGGATATGGAAGTTATGTAGAGAAAGTATGAACTTCAAACATGATCTGCTCTTTATCCACTAAGACACAGATTTATTTACAGGCTTTAACATATTGTGCTGTACTTATCTGCACTTTCTGCTTCTGCAGCCACTGCAGCAGTGTTGTGTATTCGAGGTTGATGCATTGCAAAATAATGGGTATTATGTCAGTTACTTCTAGCACTTTTCTAGAGATCTATTTATAAATAGGTTATGTATTAAAACTGACTATAGAGATTCATGTAATCTATTTTGTGTCTGTTAATGCGGGTTTCATTAATTCTGATATACAGTTGAAATAAGAAGTTTGCCTACACTATATTAAAAAGACACATATGCATGTTTTTCTCTCTATCTGACATGAAATCAGAATAAACCTTACCTGTTTTAGGTGAATTAGGATTACCACAATTATTTATATTTGACAAATGCCAAAATGAGAGAATTTTTAAGACCTTTTTATTAAGTTCTGCAAAGTGAAAAGTTTACATACATTTCATTAGTATTTGGTAGATTTTATAGATTTGCCCTTAAACTGTATGACTTGGATCAAACATTTTGGATCTCCTCCTACAAGCTTCTCACAATAGTTGGTAGTAGGAGATTTTGGCCCATTCCATCTGACAGAACTGGTGTAACTGAGCCATGTTTGTAGGTCGCCTTGCTCACACCTGCCTTTTCCGCTTCGCCCCTAAATTTTCAATAGGATTGAGATCAAAGCTTTGTGATGGCCACTCCAAAACATTGACTTGTTTATCCTTAAGCCACTTTGTAACCAGTTTGGCAGTATGCTTCGGGTCATTGTCCATTTGGAACATCCATTTCTGCCCAAGCTTTAACTTTCTGGCTGATGTCTTGAGATGTAGTTAAGTATTGCCACAAAATCTTTTTCCTAATGCTCCCATTTATTTTGTGAATGGACCAGTCCCCCTGCAGCAAAACAACCCCACAACATGATGCTGCCCCCGGGGTTTTTCCAGAGGGAGGTGTTTTAGGGCTTCCAGGTTCTCCCTTTTTCCTCCAAAACGAACGATGGCCAATTGGTCAACAGTCCCCATTTAATTTTTGTCAGACCATAGGACATGTTTCAAAAAAAATTTTGGTCTTTGTTCCCGTGTGCATCTGCAAAAATGAAAATTTGGGTTTTATATGAAATTTTTTTTGGAGTATTCTTCTTCGCGAGGTCCTTTCAGTCCACGTTTATATAGTTTTCCCCATTTCAAATGTGGATAATGAAAAAACAATCTTATCAACTTCTGCCAAAAATCTTCACCCAAAGGGCTTTTGCTTTTGTTCTTGGTTTGGGTATGCATATTTTTTGGGCCAAAGGGACGTTCAACTTGAGAACAGATTTTCCCCTTTTTCCTGAGTGGTATGGAAAGGGTGGGCATTCCCTTTTTAATTGTTTTATAAATTTTTTGTACAGAGATGAGGCACCTTTAAATATCTGGGAATTTTTTACCCAAGGGTGAACCAAAACTTGTGCAAGTCCACAATTTTTTTTCCTGATTTCTTGGGGTGATTTCTTTTTGGGCCTTTCCAATGATGTTACCCCCCAGAAAAAGTGTGGGTTTTTGGGTGCTTCTAAAAATCATCCACAGGGTGTGGGCCAAATCAAAAAGTTGCCAATAAAAACCCACCCAAAAGCCTTTTCCCAAAGGCATGACACATATATGGGCGGGCCCAAATTGTTTTTAAAAGGGATAGTTATCCTAGTGGGATTAAAACCATACATTTCCAACTTCCCCGTTTTTGGGAAAGGGGGGGGGCCCCTTTTGGGGGCCCTCCCCCCTCCCGGGGGGAGTTGGGATTCCTTCCCCCGCCCCGCAGGCGGGGGGGGCTTTTAAATGGCCGCGGCCCGAGTAGCCTATTGCGCTACTTTTGGCGTGGGGGCCGCTCCACAGGCGGGTGAAGCGGCCCGGGAGCCCCGGCCCTTTACCCGCCCGGGGTCTCGCTTGTTCAGGGGGAGCAGGAGGGATCGCTCCCCCCTCCCTTCCCCCCTTTTATGTAAAGGCGCCGGTGTGTGCGCCCCAATACAGGGCAGCGGCGCCAGGGGGGAAGTGAGGCCGGCTGCAGGGGTGGCGCCCCTGCGTCTCACTTCCCCCTGCGCCGCTGAGGAAATCGGTTTGGGAGGGCCTGTGCGGAGGGCCCGGTGAGGTAAGTGGATTTTTTTTTATTTTCATTTTTTTTAGCTTAATGGGGGGGGGGGGGTTGCCCGGCAACAATGGGGGCTCTTCCTGGCAACAGAGGGGGGTTTTCCTGGCAACAAGGGGCCAAAACTACCTGGGAACAAAGGGGGATCTTCCTGGCAAAAAAATGGGGGGGTTTTTTCCTGGAACAGAAGGGGGGGCACTACCTTGGGAACAGGGGGACACTACCTGGCAAAGAGGGGGAAAAAAACCTGGCAACAGGGGGACCTCTAAACCCGGCAACAGAGGGGGGATACACCGGGGAACAGAGGGGAAAATTCCCCGGCCCAAAGAGGGGGGGGGATCTACCTGGGAACAGAGGGGACCTTTCCTGGCAACAGAGGGGACACTACCTGGCAACCAGAGGGGGGAACTTTCCCGGCAACAAAGGGGGGAAAACTACCTGCAACAGAGGGGACATCTACCTGGGAACAGAGGGGGGCATCTACCTGGGAAAAAAATGGGGGCACTACCCGGGGGAACAAAGGGGGGATCACCTGGGAACGAGGGGGGAAAATACCGGCAACAAGGGGGCACCTCCTGGCAACCAAAAGGGGGCACCACCCTGGCAACCCGAAGGGGGGCCCCCCTAATGGGAACGAGGGGGCACCACCTTGGGAAAAGGGGGCCCCCTCTTCCTGGCAAAAAAATGGGGGCAAACTACCTAGCAACAAAAGGGGGCATCTACCTGGCAAAAAGAGGGGATCTACCTGGCAAACAAGGGGGGATCTACCCGGCCAAAAAGAGGGGACCCCTTACCTGGGGAACAGGGGGGATCTACCTGGCAAAAAAAAGAGGGGACCCCTACCTGGCAACAGAGGGGCCTACCTGGCAAAAGAGGGGGGAAAATTTCCCGGCAACAGAGGGGACATCTACCTGGCAAAAGAGGGGCCCTCTACCCGGCAACAGAGGGGGACATCTACCTGGCAAACAATGGGGGCACTACCTGGCAAACCCGAGGGGGCAAACACCTGGGGAAACCCGAGGGGGGACCACCTGGGAAAAAATGGGGGCACCTACCTGGGGGGCAGAGGGGGGGCACCCCAAACCCGGCAACAGAGGGGGGACCTAACCCGGCAAAAAGAGGGGGATCTACCTGGGAACAATGGGGGCATTTTACCTTTCAACAAAGGGGGCATAACCTGGCAACAGGGGGGCATCTACCTGGCAACAGAGGGGGCATCAAACCTGGCAACAGAGGGGGCACTAGCTGGCAACAATAGGGGCACCGACCTGGCTAAAAAAAGGGGGCACCTCCCTGGCTACAGAAGGGCATCTATTTGGCTACAAGGGGGCATCTCCCTGCCTGTAAGGGGCACTACCTGTTTATGGGGGGTTACTCCCTGGCTATTAAGGGCTCTACCTGGCTTCTTCCCAAAGCCGTTATGCAGTTAGGTGGGGGTGGGTGTGGCTTTTTGAAGGGGACGGGGCATACCGGAAAGATGGGCGTGTCCATGCAATACAGTCTCCTGCTTTTTCATTTTCAAAAGTTGGCAACTATGATGTAAACTTTTGACTTTGCAGAAAGTAATAAAAAAGCCTTTAAAAAATTCTCTCTTTCATTATTCTGGCATTTGGCAAATATAAATAATTTTGGTTCCTAATTGATCTAAAACAGGTAAGGTTTTTTTCCTGATTTCATTCAAAATAGTGAGAAAAAACATGCATATGTGTCTTTTTATATAGTGTATGGAAACTTCTGGTTTCAACTGTATATATGTATTATTTTGATAACGCATAGCACGTTTTTCATGGGACTGTCATCTATATACGCTTTGTAACACGTATTGCATCTTACAGTAATGTTATTTATCCTGTGTATCTGGGATTTATTCAGAAACTGCACCTGAAATTCCTATGAAGGAATCACATGCTGTCATTTACTTGGTGTAATGATTTGCTTTTAAATCATGCACATATTGATTTTGGTTAACCTACGATGAAGAGTGCTGTAAACCCGAAACGTGTCAGACTTTTATCTTCACCAATTTTAATGGATCAATAAAGTCTAAAGTTTTACACTTCTAATGATGCTGGCTCTTCACCGACAAGGTTTTGCAATGGATTGTTTAACCAGTGGCCTCCTGGGATCGACCGTGCACCATCGTATTCATTTTCTACAAAGGTGAACTGGCTATATTGCAAAAAGTTCTTTTGCACATTTGGTGGAAGTATTTGTTCTAATACACAGAAATCACAGTACATATAACCCAAAAAAGGTAACCTTCAAAGGTGCATCATGGCATAGAAGTAATGAGAAACCATCTCAGCCATTCTGTTATCTTCACTTAGGGGGAACTCTTGAATTATATAGGCAATTCTTAGTTTGGACTTTGGACATTAATTAAAATTAGGACATGGACTAACCCTACTGAACCTTGTGGTATGGACCTTTTTCTTATCCTTATGACCTAGCCACATGGTAACCACCCTGACAAAAGAGACCCTATCTAGAACTTTACCTTAAAAAAAACAAAACTCCCTAGACTCTATTGCCACATAGCCAGAGGATAACCACTCTGATAAGGGGAACCGCATCTGGAACAAAAATAATGCTTAGTCAAAAGGGTGCAATAGGGATAGTGTCTAGTGACCGGAACACACAGTTTCAGTAGATGCCTTGTTTTTGTTATGTGTATTTTAGACGCACTGTGCCACGTGTATGAAAACTGTCTTGGTCTAAGAACATATTTTTTGCCCATAGCAACCAAAAAGATTTACCCGTTTAATTAACATAGTGCTCTGAAAAATGAAAGGGGGGCTCTGATTGGTTGCGGTGGGCAACAAAGAAGTCATAGACCTAGAAAGTTTTCATACATGCCGACAAAGAATTTATGCAGTTTGTCAAAAGAGTCTAGTAGGCAATTTTTTGGGGGTGGGTGGTAAGGTTCCAGATGATTTCACTCTTGTTCCTTGTGAATAGCTAAAAAGGTAATAGATAATAAGGTTAATAATAGGGCCTACACTATAGGGTTCAGTAGGGATACCTTATTTACAAACAAAAAGTGTAGTTATTGCTCACAGGGTTGCACAATTTGTTGGGCGTGCTTTGAGCCAAACACATTGTTGACATTGTTGTAGTCCTGTTCTATATATGAAATATACTGGATTTATCGTCTCAATACTCTCAGGCCTCATGGTCTGAATGAGCTACAAGAAATTATAGAATGAGAATCTTTTTATATCAGTGTTTTTTAAGGTGTATTTATATATATATATGTATCTTTTTTACCTTTTAGGCATGTTGTATCGGTTTTATATATACATTATCGGTCTTCAGAAAGGTATATTTAATAATATTATTATTATTATTATTGTAGTTATTGTATTAATTTAGTGAAACAAAGTTAATGTGTTGTATTATGTTGGCATATTGTATCAATCTGAATGGAGGTGTTTGGAGTGATGTCATCAGGTTCTTCGCTCCACCTCTTCCTTCAGTGAGAAGTATAAAATGAGTGTCATAGTTCTGTATCCATGGTCTGAGGAAGCAGGTCAGAGGTGCCTGCGAAACGCGTTACCTGTAATTATCTATTTTAATAAAGAAATAAATCCACACTCACATACTGGAAGTAGTGGATTCCCGTTCTGCGCGGCGCTTTTTTAAAGGACCTTTCTGAAACACGTCAGTGTTTAGTTTATATCCATAGATGAATGAACTCTCGTACACCAAAACTTGGTGTGATTTGCGCCAGACGCGAATCGGGGGTGTCACGCCAAAGTTATACAATGCACCAAAGTTTGGTGCAAAACTGTCATACAAATCCATACCAGCTCCAAAGTGGCATGGCTGAGACTATTTTTGGTGTAGAACATTTATAAAGTACTGTGAGACACTTTCATATATACTGTCGGATCGTACACTATTAAAAACAGAGGTAGAACTGGCAAGTCGCCGGCAGATTCATACATGTTGCCCAAAGTTTCACTAGATAACTTGTTTTTTAGATTTACCTTCTTCTATTTTAGTTAGTTTCTATTGAGTGTTATATTTTAAGGGATCCCTCCAGGGATTTTGTTCGTTATGAAGGTCCTTTGCAGTTAAAGATGCAGTGGACTGTCACCAGTTGTTGTGGTCAAAATGTTACAATTACACAAAAAGTTACCAGTGGTTTAATCTTTTGAACTTCTAGGTCACACTCTTTTAAGTGGTAAAGAGTTTCATTCATGGATGTTTTGTGGTTGTGAAGATAAAGGAGAGTAAGATTTCATCCTATTTATTACTGTGTCATCCAATTGAATCAGTGGTTTGCCTATTTGGGATCAAATGTTAATCTAAAACAGATACTATTTGTATACCATGATCATTATAGGTATGACATTAGTTCATTCATGTTCATATGGTAATACTTTACTATAAATTCTCATTTTTAATTCCTTTTTTTATTTTTTGCTTTTTCTTTACGTATACTGTCTTTGAGTAATAAGATAATTGGTAGTATTTTGACATTGGTCCATATTTCCATTTATGGCGACATGTATGAATTTTGGCATTTAAACGTTAATTTTCATGTGCATAATAATAGTTTAGAATGCGCCTGATTTATGAACCTGGCCTACTACGGGTCATAAATCAGGTGCATTCTAGCGCTAAGCCAACATTTCTGGCTCAGGTAAACCACTTTGAAAGTGGTTTACCTGTTCCATCTGTAAAGTGCCTAGAATTGCTGTACTGAAGCTATAAATCTATAGCTTTGTACGGTTCCAGTGTGCCTCGCCTCCCGTACGCCCGAAATCAGGCGCATAACAAAGTGCCGCGGCGCTCTGTAATGCGCCTGATACTGGCGTACGGGCTATGTAAAAATATAGCAAATGGGGCTACGCCAGTTTTCGGTCTGATAAGATGCCAGACTTCTGCCGCAGCCCCAGTCATACATGCCGCCCGAAGTGTCTTTAGTATTCTGCAGCGGGTGCCGAGCATAGTTTTGTATTTGTTTTGCATTTATGCTTTTTTGATGAGTATGACACACATCTGAGACAATAAAACATTTTATATATGTATCCTAATGTAGTTGGCACACATATTGATCATCCTGTATGGGCCAAATCTTGGACTGCCGCCACATTTAGAAAAGTCCCTGCACAAAGAGCTGTATATTTGCATAAGACCCCATTCAGATCTATGCATCACATACTGCATGTGGTTTTTTCAGGCTTCATGCTTTTTTTTTTATACAGTTTCTCATACATTTTTTGCAAAAAAAAAGTCTATACTGATGCATACCTTTTTTCTCTGGTGCATTCTTCCCATTACACATTACATGATCCATTACATGATTTGCAGTGTGATAAAAAAAGCCACAAGTATGCACACATGCACATGTTTTTTTTATTGCGTGAAAAAAACAATGGAGACTGAAAGTGCACAAATTATCTCCAAAAATGCTGCACCTGACAAAAATACCGCATTAAAAGTGAACACCAAAAAGAAAAGGCAACATCTGTAGTATGTTTTATATGTGCCTGTTGATTTTCAGCTAACATCTGTCTGCTTCATTTTTTGCCCCCCCCCAAAACAAAATTTTTTTTGAAAAAAAGCATGCATTTTTGCAAACATGCAACGATTCCTGTCTAAGGCTATATATCCACAGTAAATGTTAAATTGCCCTCCCAAATCCGACAGCATTTTAACATTGCTGGACTGCATTTTTTGCCGCAGATTTGTGCTAATACCACGTTGATTTTAGGAATTGCCTTCGGGTTTTTCATTGCTGTCTATGCAGCACCGTGTACCAGTGTATGGTCGCCGGAGTCAAAATACTGAACCCGCCGAAAATAGGACCCTATTACCATGTTGTGTCAAGGTAGCCGAAGGGCTGGTTCACACGGCTTATTCAAGCCGTAATTGCGCGACGGATTCCGCCTGCAATTACGGCTTGAGTAAGGGGCGGGGGCGCAGCTCACCGGCCCCATAGACATCCATTATCCACGGCACGTATCCCGCCGGGATAATGAACATGTCACTTTCTCCCCGCCCGGCTGATTCGCCGGGGCGGGGAGGAGAGACGGAATCCATAGTTCTCTATGAGAACTCTGGTTTACCGTAATGGCTGGGACGGATTGGAGCCGTATTGCAGCGCAGTATGGCGCGCAATACGGCTGCAATCCGTCCCTGAAATAAGCCATGTGAACGGCCCCTAAGAGTATATTTTCCTCCTTCTCTGGCATCTGCGTACATAATTTGAATGATGCTAAAGTTAAGACTTGTCCATACTGTGCCATAATTGTACCAACTGGCATAACAGTAGAGCATTTATCATGACATTTCTGCACCTGTGGATAAATGTGTGGGCTTCTGGTTAATGGTGTACATACAAGTGCTTTTCTGCCTTGGCTGGCAAAATAAATCTTAATTTTGATGATTTTGAACTCGGTGATACACTCCATGTACATATAGCGTTGAATAAGGTAAGTTTTATTTCTGTTATACAGTAGTAAAATGACTTCTATGGCATTGCAAGGTGTTATACATTAGAATGACATCACCCTTCTAGAAACACTATGGAACAATAATGGTTCGGTATACACACCCCAATGTCTTTTAAAGGGTAAATCCCACTTCTTACCAGCAGGTGGTGCTGAGGATTTATGCTTCTTTTCGGATGATCTAACTGCACGAATGTGTGTAAGTCAGGGTTTTCTCTGTGCCTTGTCTGGAATATTCATGCATTCTGTAACATGGGCAGAAAGCCACAGAGTCTTGGAAACAGTTCTGGTAACCACTAGTTTCTAAAAACTCCCATAACATGCAGTATGTTAATAGGGGAAAAAATGACAAGCCTTTTTACAAGCAAATTATTGTCTAATAATAAGGTCTTAGAGAAGAAATATACAACTTACTAAGAGAAAAAGTAGTGGGCGGTGGCTACTATTGGAAATATTGTTTTGGATGGTGTCATCTAATGAAGAAGATTGCTTAAGCAAACATGTTCTTACTTGGCTTCTACAATAATAGAGAACAAAAGCAATATTGTACATAGGAAGTACTAGAAAATATATTAGTGGCTAAGCACGACATATTTGAAGACCTTTAATTTAAAGAAACTATCTCTTTGAATGCTATCCTTATGTGAGATTGTATTTTATGATCGTGTACCAAAATATCGATTCTTAAAGAGGACCAGTGGCTTTTCCTGACATGTCTATTTTAGTAAATACTTGTGTTACCTGTGGAATAAAATTCACAGAAAATATTCCTCTTTTTGAGACCAAGAGAGTTTGTGAATCAACACAATCACAGCAAACTTATCACCAAACTCTAAATCTAAAATATAACTTTAAATTCTTACCTATAAAAGTAAATTATCAATATAAAACCATATTTGTCCTATCACCGCTATACCAGACTAATATATACAAGAAGATATCTATCCCTATTCAAGACCCTACACTCACCTATAATAGGCAGGGTGGTCGTCCCGAAAAGGTCGGCCCCACCTCTGGACGCTCGCCCTATTAATTTCCTATTTGATCCCTTACTTGAATACCTAATATACTGATGGCTTTGAAATCAGCATTCCATTACCAGATAATCGATATGAGAGGGGTCAATCGGAGACACAAATCTTAGACCACTCTATACATTAAAGATATACTTTTCTGTATTTACTATAAACCCAAAACAGTTGATGTGTATGTCTCATACACTTTCAATTAGTGTCATAATTCACTTACTTAGGAGATCAGGCAAATATTCAGACATAAAGGCATATACTCAAGATGATAACATACGACCTTAGTATTTCTGATCTCCATATTGTTCCATACTGTCTCAACGCGTTTCCCCCATTCAACGTATCGGGGTCATCAGGGGAACGTGGACCAGACCGGGATGCAGCATAACAGTAGCGATGTCCCATTCAGATACACAGATGATGACAATTCTGGAGCATCTTCACTGTTAACTCTGCTATTCCTTAAAGAAATGTATTCCTGAATCTGTCAGCTGGGTGTCACCTTGTTGGGGGTGTGTCCCTGCACAGTTTGACACTGTCCAATCTGGGTTGACAGTGTCTGTGTGAAAGAATACAATCCTTTGAATTCTGGAATGGTAACAACCAGCTGACAGATTCAGTAATACATTTCTAGAACGAAGAACAGCACGGCTCCAGAATTGTTATATCACAGGGAGCAGAGGTATTTACTAACACAGACATGTCATGGGATGCCACCGGTCCTGTTTAAACATGTAATCTATTTGTTGCTGACTCTATTGAGGTACGGAGTCAAAGGGATCGGGGGTGCCAATTGGGCAGTACTCCTGTCAGGGGCCCTAATCAAAAAAGGAGCCCCTTGATATGTTAAAAAATAGGAAGTAGTAATGGGTGGGGGCCCCATTTGATTTGGCTATATGGTGCCCTGAAACTGGTAATAGATAACTGATGGCAGCCCTGTAAGTGGTCTTTCCCCTTACCACCTCCAGGAGCTGTTGACTTTGTTAAAGCAAATCCCCATATCACGGCTCCCAACAAAGGAAACAGACTGACAACAATAGCTCTGACACAGTAGTAGTGTAGTCTGGTATGGAGCCGAAGTCATTACCTAGAGATCAATTAGGATGCAACCAGACCAGAGGGGGTTGAGGCAAGAGCTTACTGAGAAATGGAACTAGGGGTCAGAATCAGGAGTAAGAGGATGAGTACCAGACAAACAATCCAAGGGATGAGGCAGAGGCAATATCCAGAAACATGGCAGAGGTCAGGAACAGTAAGGAGTTAAAGGGGATGTATCGCTTCCTTAGTTCGGCTGATTCATACTGCTCTCAGCTTCTCAACCCTGGAAATGCAGGGGCGTTTCTTCCCCTCCCAGCTGGATGACATCATCCCCCCCTTCACTGTGCATACTGGCTCCCGAGACTCCCCTCCCCCCCTCCCCTCCACATGTCACTGTGTCTCTCCCTGCAGTCTTATTTTGTAAGAGCTCTATACATACCACAGGCTGCATTCAATCTAGACTAAGCAACTGAACTCTTCTCTCACAGCTGGAGATGCACTATGAACGGCACAGATCTCGCTTCTAGGGAGGAGTGTTAGGCAACGGGACAAAGCGGTTATGTTTTGTCTTTGTAGAGTCTGCTGCAGTCGGTTTGTGCTGGGTGTGGAGAGAGAAAATGATACGGCCCCTAACTCTGAGTCAGGCAGGGATCGACACAAATTGTGCTATTTCCTGATTGTGTAAGCCCTTCAGTGTAATTCTGTTTCTTCTGCCTGTATAAAGTGAAAATGTGACGGTCCCTTACTTTGAGTGAGAGACACAGCTCCGTGAATTCGACCGGGGGCTGTACAGAATGTAAATGAGCTCTCAGCTTGTGAAATGCATGGTGGTGGGAGCCGGTGGTATTCCACCAGGACTGAATATCAGTGTAAACAAAAACACAAGATAAGGAATACTGTGAATACAAGACAGCTTTGCTAATGACATCCAATTGCAAAGTTGCTTGTTTTCACTGTCCCCTTATTCTGAAGACCATTTAATGAAATGATTAAACCCCTTTAAACAATAAACAGTGCAGGGAATGAGAAGCAGAACAGGAATGGACTATAATCAACAGGTAGTGCATTGTGGGACTTCCCTTTAAATAGCCTGTGAGGCCTAACATTATGTTCAGGTATGCGTACCTTAGCAACTTGACCAGGGGGGGGACAGACACTTGCTGGGACTGGGCGGGGTCAGTTATGTGCTCTGTACTTTTGGTTGTTTAGTGAGGTCTTGTATATTATCAGTGAAGTATAATTTTATCCTTTGGCAAAACTACACAAGTTTAACAACTAGAGTGTTTCTCCAAATGTAGGCTTATTCTCCTACCGTGTTTCCCCGATAGTAAGACACCCCCAATAGTAAGACGTAGCGGTGTCTTAGGGAGGTCGCCTAATGTAAGACGTACCCCGAAAGTAAGACGTAGCGCGGCCTGATGACGTCACTGCCTGTGCCGGGATGAGCGCGCGGGAGGCCGGAGCAGCGAGGAGGCGGCGCGGCGCGGCGCGGGAGACGGAGCAGCGGGGAGCCAGGTAAGTGTTTTTCTGCCTACAGCTGGCCCTATACCTGCCTACAGCTGGCCCTATACCTGTCTACAGCTGGCCCTATACCTGTCTACAGCTGGCCCTATACCTGCCTACAGCTGGCCTATACCTGCCTACAGCTGGCCCTATACCTGCCTACAGCCGGCCCTATACCTGCCTACAGCCGACCCTATACCTGCCTACAGCCGGCCCTATACCTGCCTACAGCCGGCCCTATACCTGCCTACAGCCGGCCCTATACCTGTCTACAGCTGGCCCTATACCTGCCCTATATAAGACATACCCCGAAAGTAAGACATAGTGGGACTTTTGGGGGTAAAAAGAATGTACGACGCTGTATTACTATCGGGGAAACACGGTATGTGTTCCTTTTACCAGCTAGATTACCAAAAAGCAGAATACAGATTCCTCACCACTAGGGTGGGGCTTTGGACTCCAGTTAAAGAGAAATTTGATCTGAATCCAAGCAACTTATTTTAGATCAGTCCAAATTATTTTTTGGAATAGGTTGACATAAAATTTACTGTAACCCGAAGAAAAAGTTAGGGTTATGGTTGGGTCTTCTACTGTTTTGTAAGAGTTTAAGAGGTATTTTCATGTCATTTATTAGCTTTAAACTTGTAAGCATAGGTAAATAAAGATTATTACCAAATACATTGCTGTTCCAATTCTGCTTAATTTCAGAGCTAAAGCAGTTCTGACCTCCTGCTTGTTTATATAAACTTCTCTAGGTTACCAACTACTGCTCTTTAGCAGTGGCTGGGCCGGTGAGGTCACCCACTGCAATGTGTTATCAGCAGAATGGAGCTTAAAGAGAATGTGTCATCAAAAATGACTATTGTTTAACTCACATTTTTCTGTTCAACACATTTTTTAAGAATTTTTGGTAATTTTTTTATTTTACATATCACTTTCAATATTGTTTAATCTTAAATGGGTTGTCTCACTACAAGGATTGCTTTTTATGTTAAAGATCTTTCAAAAACAAGTCACTTTGCAATATATGCCCTTTAACAGTACCCTACCTATTCTGAGATATCCCCTCTTGTATGGGCTGCATCAACGCCTTAGGTCGCTATAGCTACAGACCTGTTTGCGCTATCCTGACAAGCTGCCAGCACTGGTTGCTATAGCTACAGACCTGACTTCTACTGCAGCCTAGTAGAAGTCAGTAAACACACCCCTGAATTCAAAATGAAACCAACAAAACAGGACTGAGGTAAGATGAATCAACGTAGTGAGACAACCCCTTTAAGTCCTGCAGTTTTCACTTTGGCCACTAGCCCGAATAATTGTCTGATACTTCCTGTTCTGTAGAGATTAGATTCTCCGTTGTCTGCTCATTATCAGCGCAAAGAAGGTCAAACTGAAAGGAGACCTCAGTCTGAATAACAAAAGATCCACCAGTCACAAGAGGAGATAGTCACAGTTCATTCTTTCACCTCCCTGCAAACTGATTTCTTCCCAGAGCATGACTAGAAAACTCTCCTATAGAAGTGAATGGGACTGAGTCAGTCTTAAGTCTCCTATGTGCATGAAGCTACTGTAAAGCATCTCTATGACTGCTGTTAAAGCAGTGCAAACAAGACCTAGTGGCCAAAGTGAAAACTGCGAGACTTAAGAATTATTAAAAAAATATTGAAAGCAATATGAAAAATTAAAAAAACAACCAAAAATTCCTAAAAAATGTGTTTAACATAAAAACGGGACTTCAACAATGACTCATTTTTTGATGACACATTCCATTTAATTCTCATTCCTTGATCTTATATTTCTGAAAATACTTTAACCCTTAGAATTACTCACCAAGGAGAAGCCTCGTGTCATCCTATATGGTCTGCAGGAGACATAGCTGTGTATTTACATCAACAAAAATAATCAATCAGCAGCTAACATTGTAAGTTTTTCTCTTTCACTAGAAGTTTGTTCACATTTATAGCCAGACTTCCGACTTGGACAGTATCATTGTTTTTCACAACCCCTTAGAGGCACAGCTAGGATTAGGAGATAGCAGAGATGAAATGTCAGTGCTGTAGAACCATCCAAAGCCTCCACATGAAGTGTAAACCTGAAGCAGAGTGGAAAGAGCAACTTCTGTGAAAGCAACTAGATGGGAAAGCCCTATTTAACTTACCACTCTGCATCACATCCAGTCTGGTGGTGGTCTTGCAACACTAGTCACCACCCATCAGAAGACATGGGTCTTTGTGCACAGCCAGGAATACTAGAAATTGCAGTTTGCATTCTGCAGATGCACTGACGTGGAAGTCACTTGGAGATGACCTTCCTTCCAACTTTCCTGTTCTTGAAAAAAAGGGTTCCAATCGGATGGACATATTGTAATGTAACATATTTTAATTCAAAGCACTTTTACTTTTTAGAGTCTTTTGGGGCATATAACATCGCCCGCAATATGTCATTGTGGAGTTCTACCCTTATCTATGTAATGGAGTATCCCATTATATTAGTGTGAGTTTACAGTTCATTGTAATGTTTTTTTCCCTTTTATTGAATTCTCTTTATTTACAAACTTACTTGGACTGTGGTCTGCTTTTCCCCAATTTAGTTGTCTAAATGCACATGAGGATTTTCTTAATCCAATTTGTTAGTTATTTTTAGAATGTTAACAGCACAGTTGTAGGTTTTAAGCTCCTCGGCCCTGTATAAAAGCAGTCTGTGGACCCGCATACTCCTCTGACAACAACCTGACACTGTACAAAATCCATCTATTCATTGTAAACGTGTGTCTGGTGGTGTTACGTTGTTGTGCACTTATCTGATATCAAAGAGTTGCAGGAGTAGAGTTGTAGGTTATAAGCTCCTCAGCCCTGGTGCAAAAGCTGTATGTGAACCTGCATACTCCCCTGTACCTAGTAAACAATAACTTTACACTGTATAGAGTCCAGATACTCATTGTAATGGTGTGTCTAGTGGTGTTACATTGTTGTCCACTTATTATCTGACATCGCAGAGTTGTAGGAGTAGAGTTGTAGGTTATAAACTCTTTTGCCCTGGAACAGAAGCAGTATATGGACCTGCATCCTCTGCTGTGCCCAGAACACAATAGCTTGACATTGCATAGAATCAAGAAACTTATTGTAAAGGTGGGTCTAATGCGATTACGTTGTTGTGCATTTATCATCTGACATCGCAGAGTTGTATGAAAAGAGTTGTAGGTTATAAACTCTTCGGCCCTGGTACAAAAGCAGTATATGGACCTGCATCCTCCACTGTGCCTAGAATACAATAACTTAAAAAAACACAGTTTGGCTATTTACATCCAAAAACATTTTTTGAAAAAAATAAGTATAGGTGCACACTGGCGAGGCAATAACATACATCTATTCCGAATGTCAGCGGCACACTAACAACTAAGCAAACATCAAAGGCATATAGGAATTTTTGAAAAAAGGCATTACCGCTAAGGAAATATGAAAACCTGGGATTCTTAGTTTACAGTTTTAATAAAAAATGTTTACGCTCACCTCCCAATTGCGTCAAGGGGACCCCAGCACAGGTGAGTCCTAACACTAAAACGTTACCTCTCTTGGAGCCTGTTCAGACTTCAACACCTCAGGGAGTGAAAAGGACTAGCTACTGAATATCCTGCACTGATTTAAAACCTATGGAGATGGGCGGGGTGCAAAAAGCCAATGAGGCAGCCACTCCTCATACAGACTAAAAAAACACAATAACTTGGCACTGTATAAAGTCCATCTACTCATTGCAAACGTGTGTCTATTGCTATTATTTTGTTGTTATTGGACATCACAGCTTCATACTACCCGGTTGTAGCACTGCTGTTGTTTTGTGACCTTCCAGGCCTGGATACAACTACACTCTCAACACCCTCTATAGCTCCGCACCTGTCTATCAGGTGAAGATTTACATCAGCATTTGTTCTGACATTAATCTAAATGTGGACCTCACCTCCATACGTTTAAAGTACCAGTTTTGTGGATTGAACCAGCATGCAATCTATCAATTTGTCAGAAGCCAGTGAGTTTACTTATCTACTTGCTGATTAATATGCATGAGGGCTGATGGAAATGAGCCATTCTTTACCACTGAATTGCATTCTCATTAATATTACTTCAGTTAAATGGACGCCGGCCAAGATTGACATTTATGCCCCCTAGGCCTGTTGTTATGTGAGGCCCCCTGCCTTAAGCATATGTGCCATTGCTAACGCCAACCCCCTATTTAAATAAATCAGTCCTTGTGGACTGTGTGAAAAGCAGATCACAGTCCTAGTAGTTAGCATAAAAAGAGGGCGTAGAAACTCATGCAGTGACTTATTGGACTCCCAATTTCTCTGCAGAATTAAATTTATTCTAACTGTGTGATAGCCTGCCTTTGTCTGCATGGTTCAATGACAACACTACAGACTGTCAGGGCACAAGTCCTCTATAACATTAGCACCACGAAAGAATGTTTCAAAGCATTCCTCCCTAAACTGTCTAGTAAAAACTGAACTTTTTTTTTACTTCTCTCTGTTTCTAAGATAGCTGGAATCAATGATTGTGGCTGCTGATCTCACTGGGCCTTTCACTCAGCTTTCCTAGAGTCCTGCATGCTAATGCCTTTTAGCTTCGCAGTACTAAGCAGAAGATTTATCCCTATGCAATTTACATAGTTACATAGTTTGTAAGGCCGAAAAAAGACAGACGTCCATCTAGTTTAGCCTATTGTGCTAAAGTGTTGATCCAGAGGAAGGCAAAACCCCAATGAGGTAGAAGCCAATTTGTAATTCTTAAGCCTGGGAAGACTAGATAACCATAGTGTAGATTTTAATAGTAACCATATTCATTGCCAGAATGGATAAACAGATGTAGTAAAGCTTAAAGAGGTTGTAGACCTTGTAAGAAAATCATAGCAGCAGTTCCCTCTTCCAGTCTCCGGTTTTAGCACTGCATCCCGCTTTTCTGTTCTCATCCTGTCACTTCTAAATAGGGACGTCACCGCTGTAACCGCTGATTGGCTGCCGTGGTCACATGTCCCTAATTTATATCGCCGTTCGGGAGTAAACAGCTTCAATTGGTGATGAAACTAGAGACATGTGACCTCCACAGCCAAATCAGGAGCTGATGGTATCATTTTTTTACAAGGTGGGCAATCCCTTTAGCTTGCCAGTAAATGCACTGCTCACAGAATAATCTAGAACCCACCCAAAAAATGAATAAAATTACAAAATTTTATTAATATACATTAAAAACTCCCTGAAACAAAAGATTGTGCAATAAACCTTCCCTATACGGTCAAATACCAAAGTATAGAAAACACCTAGAGACAATAACCTAGATAAAGAAGCACAAGATGAATATACAGCATCAAAAGCACATGTATCCAACGTATGGCCAGTATATGGCCTAGTAAATGTCTGTAACTCACGGTTCTGCATAGTGCGCTGATATATATAACAGCTGTTGCGAGAAGAAAGGAAAAAAAAAAATTCCACAACACTGTGAAGATACTAAATAGCGTCACTATGCTGAACCTATTCAAAAGGGGGGGGCACACGCCCCAAAAGGGGCGACCCCACCTATCCTCAATCTAAATAGAAAAGAAAAACAAGCAGTGAAATAGATAAAATACACTGCTTATTGGACAGAGAAATTCTCAATGTCCACAAAAAAGACTGTGATATTGTGACACATTGGGCCACATGTATTAAAACTGTCTAGGTCTAAAACTCACTTTGTTGCCCATAGCAACCGATCAGAGTGCCCCTCTCATTTCATGTAGTGCGCGGGCAAAAAAAGATGGGCAAGCTGATTGGTTGCTATGGGCAACAAAGTGAGTTTTAGACCTAGACAGTTTTGAAGAGGAGAAGTTATAGACTTATATTTAAAGGGGTTTTATATTTTATATTTATATTTAAAGGGGTTTTGCTACGAAGTAAAATTGACGTGGGAAGCTTGCAAATTAAATAATAAACATTTTCACCATTCGTTGTTATTTAAAATTCTGCACTGTTTTTGTTTTAGCTGCCCTTTTAGTGAGACAATGTTTACTGCTCGTCTCCAGGGGATGCGACCTGGGCTGAGAGCTCCTCAGTCCTGGTCGCACATGCCCAGACATAACCACTTCTCTCAGACAGTTACTGAGTGTTCAAACCCCAGGTGTTGTCATTCTGCTCCTGTCCTCTATGCTCCTTATTAATTAGTCAAACAGTGCAAATAAATTAAAAAAGAAACCTCAATCAGGTCTGTGTATTGATAAAGAAAAAAAAATCCACAGGTTTGGTTCCTGCAGGGATTTGAACCTAGACTCCTTGTGTCGGGAGCTAAAAAGCATTACCTCTAAGCTACAGTGTGGCTACTTGTACCTCTGTAAATAAACAGACCTTTCTTTGACCACAGAGAAGAAAGGCCTGGTGATGTCATCCTGAAGGGTCACATGATATGCAAGTCAAACAAATCACACACACCCCCTTCTGAGCACACAGAGCTGAAGAGCTGGATGCAGGAGGTATGAAATGAGATCGTGGTAAAACCCCTTTAAGTTCATTTTGGGAATAATGCTCTTTAAAATGGTATCTAATAGTTTGTAGAAAAGCCTTGCCTAGGTTATGAGCCTATATTGTCAGCCCAAACAGATTTATGTAAATTACAGCTTCTGACATTGAAGCACTTGATATTTACCAGGTTTGGTGGTATATAATGTATTAAAATACTGTACCTGTCTAGATAACCTAACCCCTACCAAGGCTTAGGGTCCGTTTATACGGCAATGGACAAATACCGGTCGGTTTATCCGACTGGTATTTGTCCAGTTTGTGTGCCGTCACCACGACCGCGGGGTGGGGTGGGCGGCTTTTTATCCGCGATGATCGGAGAAAAGCCCTCCCCCTTCACATTGACATGCACATCTTCCGTCCAAAAACCGGACAGAAGAAAGTGCATGCACAATGTTTTTCGGGCGGCCGGCGGTTTGAAAAACCGGCGGACAGAAAACCCGTGCAGTGGGGACTGCTGCACGGGTTTTCCATAGAAGCCCGTTGTTCTCGTTTGCGGACGGTTTTTCAGACGGTCTGCAAAACCGGCCGCAAACCCGTGCCGTGGGGACATGCCCTTATGGAACAGTGTGGATTTGTGATAAATTCTACTACTCCATTAATTTAGCCTAGCCTGTGCTAAGCATGATGCACTCATGTACAAATATGAAGTCCACTCTGTAGTCTCTATGCAGCTATTAAGACTTGGACTGGCTCACAAGGAAGTAGGGTAATCCCCTGGTGGGCCCCTGGGCATAGTAGGCTTCTGGGGTGCTTTCACAATGAAAGGCAGGGAAAAAGAGGCAGAGTAGAAGAGTCATGTCCACTGGTGGGCTCCCAAGAACCGATTTTATTCGGGGGTCCCCAAGAATCAACTCCACTGGTGGGCCCTCAAAAATCAACTCCACCAGCACTCCAGTCCGACACTGTAGCCGTTACTTATTTCTAGGGTTGTACTTCAGATCTGGGTTAAAGTGAAGTTTAACCCAAATTGCAGCAATTTAATTTGGGTCGATCAGAAAAGAATTCTGACAGAATTCACCATGAAATTTACCCTAACTCTATCGCCAACCCTAAAGCTAAGGATCATCTGGGGAACCACAAGTTACCCTATGTTAAAGTAATTGTTGGACAAACCTTAATCCTAGAATTAGGGTTGGACTAAGTATAACATTAACCCTGAGGTTCCCTCAATGTAAAGAAGTGTTCTTATGCAATGTGGGGACATTTGTCTGCCATAGGTGCTTTCTGAAGGCCAGAAAAAACATGCAGAGTTTCCCCCCTCTGTCTTCAATGAGATTCAGGTTCAGAATGTGTAAAAATCTGTATATGGTAGCAACTTCAGCTGCACCACTCTAAAACCGGATGAAGAGCTATTAGAGCTACACTACTTATTTCTGTGGCTGTTACTCAATGATAACACTTAGTATGATGATACTGTCCATTATTGTAAACCTTATCTGTGTTAGGGAACCTGTCAGGTTGAACATGCTATCTGGTCTGCAGGCAGATTGTTGTGGAGCAGGAGGAGTTGAGCAGATTGAGGTTAATCATTTTGTGGAGGAAGATTAGTACAAATTATAATTTATTAATTATAATTTCTGTTTATCCTGGGTTTAGGAGTCCAGTGGGCGATCTTGTCAATGACCAACAGTATTAATGTGTACAGTGCCTTGTGAAAGTATTCAGCCCCCTTGAACTTTTCAACCTTTTGCCACATTTCAGGCTTCAAACATAATGATATAAAATTTTAATTTTTTGTGAAGAATCAACAACAAGTGGGACACAATTGTGAAGTGGAACTAAATTTATTGGATATTTTAAACTTTTGTAAAAAACAAACAAACTGAAAAGTGGGGCGTGCCATATTATTCGGCCCCTTTACTTTCAGTGCAGCAAACTCACTCCAGAAGTTCAGTGAGGATCTCTGAATGATCCAATGTTGTCCTAAATGACTGATGATGATAAATATTATCCACCTGTGTGTAATCAAGTCTCCATATAAATGCACCTGCTCTGTGATAGTCTCAGGGTTCTGTTTAAAGCGCATAGAGCATCATGAAGACCAAGGAACACACCAAGCAGGTCCATGATACTGTTGGAGAAGTTTAAAGCCGGATTTGGATACAAAAAGATTTCCCAAACTTTAAACATCCCAAGGAGCACTGTGCAAGCGACAGGGGCATTGTTAGAGTCCTAAAACATCCGGGGCCCGGGCCCTTTGTGTTTTGCTCAGTAGGGCTGGGTTCACACGGCATTTTTCGTGCCTCATTGTGAACTGCGGCATGATGTGTTTTTACAGAGAAAAAACTTCTGTTCCTGTCACTAATTTTCTGCACCTTCCACATAGATCCGTCCATCTTCTCAGCAGTCACTGTACAATGAAAATCAGAGCTGACAAATTTACTTTTTCAAAACCGCTCACCTCCGTATGACAGTGCAATATCCCTAAACAGTCACCAAAACATACACCTATACATGGAGCAAATCTACCAGACAAATTTGTTCCTAAAAAAACTCCTACAAAACCAAGACCCAAAACTCTTACTACTTAAGGATCAAATATTCCTGCCAGACTCTGACCGAACGCGACCCCCACATGTGACATCAGTTGTACACAGGCTCTGAAGACGTATATTACCGCCATACAGGGACCATATAGTGGTAGATACTAGTTGTAAGTATATGCTCTGGAGAAATAGAAGTGATTACTCTGCAGTTACATTTAGTGACGCACAGGAGACGTCTTTTCTGATCAGCGTCGTTCACTTTCCCTTTTCTTCTCCATCCGGTTCATACCTTATTGCTGATTTCTTCCGGCCACGACTCGTCCCTGCAGATTTGGACACAAATATCTTAGAATCCTCACATTTCCAGCAACTCCTTACTCATAGGTATATAAGTCCCCTCAGTTAGGTAGGTGTATAGGTCCCCTCAATTAGGCAGGTATATAAATATAGGGTCACTTAGGCAGGTATATAGATATAGGGTCAATGTCAGGCAGGTATATAAATATAGGGTCACCTAGGCAGGTATATAGATATAGAGTCACTATCAGGCAGGTATATAGATATAGGGTCACTCAGGCAGGTATATAGATATAGGGTTACTCCCCGGCATGTATATAGATATAGGGTTACTCTCTGGAAGTATATATAGATATAGGGAACTCTCAGGCAGGTACATAGATATAGGGTCACTCTCAAGCAGGTATATAGATATAGGGTCACTCAGGCAGGTATATAGGGGCACTCAGGCAGGTATATAGGGGCACAGGCAGGTATATAGGGGCACACAAGCAGGTGTATAGGGGCTCAGGCAGGTATATAGGGGCACAGGCAGTATATAGGGGTTCAGGCAGGTATATAGGGGCACACATGCAGGTGTATAGGGGCTCAGACAGGTATATAGGGGCTCAGGCAGGTATATAGGGGCTCAGGCAATATATAGGGGCACAGGCAGTATATAGGGGTACAGGCAGGTATATTGGGGCACACAGGCAGGTATATAGGGGCACAGGCAGTATATAGGGGCTCAGGCAGGTGTATAGGGGCACAGGCAGGTATATAGGGGCTCAAGAAGATATATAGGGACAGGAAGTATATAGGGGCACAGGCAGTATATAGGGGCTCAGGCAGGTATATAGGGGCACAGGCAGGTGTATAGGGGCTCAGGCAGGTATATAGGGGCACAGGCAGGTATATAGGGGCACAGGCAGTATATAGGGGCAAAGGCAGGTGTATAGGGGAACAGGCAGTATATAGGAGCACAGGCAGGTATATAGGAGCACTGAGGCAGGTAAACGCCATTAAAAATAACATCATTAATACTCACCTTAACTCTCCTGGCAAGCGTGCTCTGTCCTCTTCAGTCCGCGCTCTTTCGGCAGCTCCTCGGGCGCACAGCCTATGACGGCTGTGCACCCGAGGACAGGCAGTGGCGCGATGAGGTAATTATATTGCGCCGCTGCCAGCTGAGCAGCATGGGGCCACGATGGGTACTCAGCGCTAATAGGACCCGGCGGCCCCGCAGTGTCGGACCCGGGGCCAGTCCGACACTGTCTGCGGAGCAGGGAGCGCTTGCTCTCTGCTCTGCAGAAGCCCTCGGCTGTATGTGCGTCCAGCGGAGGTCTACAGCTGAGGTGGAGAGTCTGTCCATAGGACAACAATCAGTTGTACATTGCACAAATCTGGCCTTTATGGAAGTGTGGCAAGAAGAAAACCATTTGTCAAAGATATCCATAAAAAGTCTCATTTAAAGTATGCCACAAGCAGGGCTGCCAATAGGGTAGTACGGGCAGTACTCCTGTCAGGGGTCCTAATCAAAAAGGGGCCCACTGATATATTAAAAAATAGGAACTAGTAGTGGGTGGGGGCCCCATTTGATTTGGCTGTATGGGGCCCTGAAACGGTTAATAGGTGACTGATGGCAGACCTGGCCACAAGTCACCTGGGAGGCACCAAACATGTGGAAGAAGGGGCTCTGCTCAGATGAAAGCAAAATCAAACTTTTTGGCCACAATGCAAAACGATATGTTTGGCGTAAAAGCAACACAGCTCATCACACTGAACACCCCATCCCCACTGTCACACATGGTGGGGGCAGCATCATGGTTTGGGCTTTTCAGCAGGGACAGGGAATATGGTTAAAATTGATGGGAAGATGGATGGAGACAAATACAGGACCATTCTGGAAGAAAACCTGTTGGAGTCTGCAAAAGACCTGAGACTGGGAAGGAGATTTATCTTCCAACAAGACAATGATCCCAAACATAAAGCAAAATCTACAATGGAAGGTTCCCAAATAAACGTATCCAGGTGTTAGAATGGCCAAGTCACAGTCCAGACCTGAATCCAATCGAGAATCTGTGGAAAGAGCTGAAAACTGCTGTTCACAAACGCTCTCCATCCAACCTCACTGAGCTCCAGCTGTTTTCCAAGGAAGAATGGGCAAGAATTTCAGTCTCTCGATGTGCAAAACTGATAGACATACCCCAAGCGACTTGCTGCTTTAATCGCAGCAAAAGGTGCCGCTACAAAGTATTAACTTAATGGGGCTGAATAATTTTGTATGCCCCACTTTTCAGTTATTTTATTTTTTACAAAAGTTTAAAATATGCAGTACATTTTGTTCCACTTCACAATTGTGTCCCACTTGTTGATTCTTCACCAAAAAGATTAAAATTTTATATCTTTATGTTTGAAGCCTGAAATGTGGCAATAGGTTGAAAAGTTCAATGGGGCCAAATACTTTCGCACGGCACTGTAAAAGGCCTCAGTCTATGACAAGTTGTTAGGAACGTGTCAACTTGCTGATTGTTTCTAATGACAATTGCCAGCACTATGAATGCACTCACATGAAATAAAATACACCCAACAGCCACAGACATAACATTAAAATCCCAGACAGACAATTGAAGTAAATAAAATAATGTGGTCTTCTTACAATGACACCTTTCATCAGCAAGTGAACAGGCAGTCTTTTAACTGGATGTTCTAGGAGCATAAAAATTGAAAAGCATAATGATCTGAGCCACTTGGACAAGAGCCCAATTGTAAAGGCAACTGAGTTATAGCATCTCCAAAATGTCAGGTCTTGTGGGGTGATACCATTACTGCTTTGGTAAGTAGTTCTTACCAAGTAAGGACAACAAATGAACTATTGTTAAACTAATGGGTGTCAGACTGGTAATCTGTTCTACCATGCAGATTTTTGCTGGGCTGAGTTAGTCAATAGGCCATCTGCAATGGGCTGACTGACTGCTCCTATGAAGATCAGGCAAAGTGTAGATGAATTGCTCTGCTGGATCATAGAGAGAACTGTTCACATGTACATGCACAGTCCTCTCTGTATCCTCCTGCATTCATCCCTATAACTGGTGCTGGGAGGAAGCAGTACGTACAGCCAGGACCATGCTGGATACTGGAGAGGTTAAAAACCACAAGATCCAAGGTATGTAACATTTACACCTCTACTGCCCTCCACCCTAGATTCACCCTCTCACTGCTCTAAACATCAAGAATAGTTGAATTAACCTCTGCACTCCCATGGTCTACCAAAGAAACTTACCTTAAACCCCTCACCATCTTAGACCACCAAGGATCCTTACATTGACTTCCTCACTGCCCTAGACTACCAGACATGCAGGATTAACACTGCCACTGCTCTCCAACAGGGATCCATAATTAACCCCTTTACTGCCCTAGACCACCAAAGATCCTTATCATGGTGTACATTATAATTAATTTCATTGTGTACTATATTTGATTTCTGAGGAAGCAGTCCATGATATAATTCATTTATGGGGTAAAGTGTGTAATTTAATTTATTGCAGGGGATAGAGAGTGTGATGTAATAAATTCAGTAGGTGCAGTGTTGTTACAGGTGCTGGTAATGCATCCGCTGGACCACCGCAAGAGATGGTGTAAGCCGTACCAGGGAGCGGAGTCTAAGTAGAATCCGGTTTTCACCAGAGCCTGCCGCAAAGCGGGATGGACTTGCTGCGGCGAGAAACTACCAGGTCGTTTCCATTGGCGCGACTTGCTTGCGGCGGCAGCCAAGGCAGTGCGTGGTACAAAATCGTGAGACGTAGACGTAGGCGTGGACAGGCAATGAGTTCAGGGCAGGCGGCAGAGGTTCGTGGTCAGAGGACATAGCAGGAGGTCGGGAACACGGATAGGTCAGGAACGCACTAGGAAACGCTTTCTCTATGGCACAGGGCACAAATAGATCCGGCAAGGACAAGTCGGGGGCGGTGCCGTTATATAGGGTCAGCGGCCGGCTAAACCAATTACCGGTGCACTGTCCCTTTAAATCTCAGAGAGCTGCCGAGCACGCGCCCTAGAGGGCGGTAGCGCGCACAGCAGCCGGCCGAGGAGTACACGGAGACAGGAGCATGGCCAGGTAAGTCAGTGCTCCCAGGGGGGCTAGTGAGCCCGCTGCCCGACATGCGGACAGCGGCGGCAATCGTCCCCGCCGCCAGGGAAGCCAGAGAGTCACGGCTGCGCCCGTCACCCGAACCGCAGGGAAGGGGGCCAGTCGTGACAGTACCCCTCCCCTACTTAAGCTTCTGGAATGAAGAAATCTTAAAACTAAATCACGCTTCCGAGAGAAGCGGTTAAGGACCACAGGAGACATGGAAGGAATTTGGGATACGCATAGAAGGAGGGAGCCGGAGCTTATAGGCCACAGGGTTAATTCGTCTTAAGACCTCAAATGGACCCAAGAAGCGTGGACCCAGCTTGTAGCTTGGAATCTTGAGCCGGATGCACTTAGCGGACAGCCATACTTTGTCTCCCGGAACGAAGGTCGGCGGAGATCTTCTCTTTTTGTCTGCCTGGCTCTTCATGCGAACAACAGCACGCTGCATGGACGGGCGTGTCTGCTCCAAAATGGCCGACATATCATGGTAATCTACCGCTGGCACTACCGACGATGTAGGCTGGGGGATGGGTGGGCGGGGATGTAACCCATAGACCACATAGAAAGGTGAAGAGCCATCGAGTCCGAGTCCAATGAATTATAAAGAAAACTCCGCCCATGGTAATAAACTTGCCCAATTGTCTTGTCGACCCGAAACAAAGTGGCGTAAATATGTGCCAAGGATCTGGTTAATCCTTTCTACCTGGCCGTTGGACTGAGGATGATAGGCCGAGGAAAAGTCCAGCTTCACTTGAAGATGAGAGCAGAGAGCACGCCAAAACCTGGAAACAAACTGGACTCCCCGGTCCGAGACTATGTGTAACGGGAGGCCGTGTAGACGAAAAATATGTTCAAAGAAGAGAGTGGCGAGCTGTGGCGCCATGGGCAGACCAGGCAACGGAACAAAATGGGCCATTTTAGAAAGCGGTCCACGACCACCCACGTCACAGTATTACCCGCAGACGGAGGAAGGTCGGTGATGAAATCCATGGATATTTGAGACCATGAGGAATCAGGAGTCGGCAGGGGCAGGAGTAAACCAGATGGGCTCTGCCGAGGAGACTTGTTTCGGGCACAGATAACACAGGCTTCCACAAAATCTTTTGAATCCTTAGCAAGCGCAGGCACCAATAAAACCCGGGGAGATTAACTTGGTAAGTATTCGAGCCCGGGAGACTGCCATTCGAGAGCAATGGCCCCATTTGAGGATTCTCTTTTGGAGCGCCGGGCGTACATATGTCTTGCCTGCGGGCAACTGGTGGAGGTCCAGCATGGATCAAACGTTCAGGGGGTATTATATGCTGCGGACCTGGTTCTTCGCCGATAGTATCTGAAGCGCAGGAAAGCGCATCGGCCTTGATGTTCTTGTCTGCCGGGCGAAAGTGAATTCGGAAATCGAAGCGAGACCATCTCGCTTGCCGGGGATAGAGACGTTGTGCTGGAGGTTTTTATGGTCTGTATATATGTCGATGGGATGATGAGCCCCCTCTAGAAGATGTCGCCACTCCTCCAGTGCCAGCTTGATGGCCAATAATTCTCGGCCCCCGATAGCGTAATTCTTCTCAGCCGGCGAGAACATTTGGGGAAAAGAATCGCATGTGAGGGACTTGCCCTAGGTCCTTTTTGCAGAGGACCGCCCTGCCCCCACAGACGAGGCATCATTCCAACGAAAGGCTTCTTCCGGATTCTGGCGAGCCCAGAACAGGAGCAGAGGCAAAAGCAGATTTTAGTTCCGTAAACGCTTTCTCGACCGCCGGGGACCAGAGTCTGGGATTGCCATTTTTCTTGGTAAGTGCCACCATCGGTGCTACCAGCGTGGAAAAATGGGGAATGAATTGTCTATAATAATTGGCAAACCCCAGGAAGCGTTGAATAGCACGAAGGCCGATTGTGCGAGGCCACTGTAGAACAGCAGACAATTTAGCTGGATCCATACGCAGCCCTTTATCCGAGACAATGTAGCCCAGGAACGGTAAACTGGTCTGATGAAATAGGCATTTTTCCTGTTTTGCGTACAAGTGGTTACTACGGAGGCGTCTCAGTACTTGGCGAACATGCAGGCGGTGGGTCTGTGGATCCGGAGAAAATATCAGAATGTCATCCAAGTAGACAATGACACAAGTGTAGAGGAGGTCCCTAAAGACGTCATTGACAAACTCCTGGAAGACGGCCGGGGCGTTGCAAAGACCAAATGGCATCACCAAGTACTCGAAGTGCCCATCCCGAGTGTTGAAGGCCGTCTTCCACTCATCTCCTTCTCGGATCCTGATGAGATTATACGCTCCCCGTAAATCCAATTTAGAAAAGATCTTGGCACCCCGGAGCCGGTCAAATAGTTCTGAGATTAGCGGCAATGGGTACCGGTTCTTCACCGTGATTTTATTAAGGCCTCGGTAATCGATGCAGGGGCGAAGAGATCCGTCCTTTTTCTCGATGAAGAAGAACCCGGCACCGGCAGGGGACGAGGAGTGACGGATAACGGCCGTCGGAAAATTTTCGTGGATCGAGGCCGACATGGCCTGAGTTTCGGGTGCAGACAACGGATAGACCCTACCCCGAGGAGGACTGGTGCCGGGCAGGAGGTATATCGGGCATTTCATAGGGCCGATGAGGCGGCAGCGACTCAGCCTGTTTCTCCGAAAAGACATCTGCAAAGTCCTGATACTCCGGAGGCAGGCCTGGCAGGGCCTTGCGGGATGACTGTGGAAGAGAAAGACGCACCGGGCGAGGTGTCACCATGCAGGAGTTCCGGGAATCAGGACCCCAACTCGTAACCTCGCCTGTCTTCCAGTTGAGCGTAGGGGCATGGTGTTGCAAAAGGAAAATCCCAACAGGATCGCTGAGGAAGAACAGAGGCAGTCGTAGAAGGCAACCTTTTCCTTGTGTAAGGCCCCCACCTGGAGAGAAACGGGCTCAGTACAATACTGTATAGGATCTCTCAGGAGCTCACTGCTGACCGAAGATATCACGAGCGGCTTTTCCAGGCGAACCGTCGGCAGACGATAACGGGACACCAAAGACATGTGGATGAAATTCCCGGTGGACCCGGAGTCCAAGAAAGCCAGCACCTGGAACGAAAGTCCTGTGTTGGTCGTGACCACTACTGGCATAGTCAGTTGTGGAGAGAAAGAGGTAGCACCTAGAATCGCCTCTCCAACGTGTCCTAGGTGTGGGAGTTTCCTGAAAGCTGAGGGCGTCGAGGACAGGTTCTTCGGAAGTGGCCTGAGCCGCCACAATAAAGGCACAAGTTCTCCGCTCGACTGCGGGACAGCTCTTGTTCGGACAAGCGAATCTGGCCCACTTGCATAGGTTCCTCCCCAGAGGCTTGAGGGAGCGGCGATGGAGACCTCTGGAAAACCGGGGCCAGACGGGGCCAGTGGCGGAGTCGCACCGGATCCCGCTCCTGACGGATTTTCCTCCGGGTTTTTTTCCCGGAAGGAGTTATAGGGGTAGGTGAATGAGATCACAAAGAGAAGAGGGGCAGATCTCTGGCAGCAAGTTCATCCTTGACCCCCCCCAAACCCCAACCCCAAAAAACCACCAAACACCAACCCCCCCCCCGACCCCAAAGTTTTTCCCTGAGGGGTTTAGGAGCGCCGTTTCGGGTGATGAGACGTGCCCCTTCCCCAAAAACGCCCCCCAACTCTGGAGGAAGACCTCAATCACCTGATTTGGATCATTCCCTGTCCCCGAGAGGGGTAGTCCAAAACCCGGGGGCCCTTTTGGAGGGAGACAAACGCCCCTTAGAACGCCGTCAAAAATTGGTCGGCCACAGCTCGATGTGATGGAGCACTGGGGGATGAATCCCCTGCAGAGTTTTGGGGCCACATGTACTTGGAAGGTAACGAGAGCTTGAGCTTGGGACCCCCCGGCGCTGCCGGGACCCCCTTGGAAGAGGCCGCCCCGGGTGGGGTTTGCGGCTGCTGCTGGTGGCGAGGGGCTGCTGCATCTAGTAGTGAGCTGGGTCGCTGTTCGGCCCGTTCGCAATCTGCTGTGTTTTCTGAACGACTACAGAAAAGGGAACCAAAAGGACCGGGGACCTGGGCTAAATTCCCCCGCCCCCCCCCCCCCCCCCCCCCCCCCCCCCCCCCCCCCCCCCCCCACCCCCCCCCCCCCCCCCCCCCCCCCCCCCCCCCCCCCACCCCCCCCCACGCCGCCCCCCCCCCCCCCCCCCCCCCCCCCCCCCCCCCCCCCCCCCCCCCCCCCCCAAACCTTGGGGGACCCGGGCCCGGATTAACCGTTACGGGTGCGGTAGTGGATCCCTGGACCACCGCAAGCGATGGTGTAACCCTACAGGGTGCGGAGTCAAAGTAGAACCCCGTTTTCACCACAGCCCCCCAAAAAGGGGATAGACTTGCCCGGCGGGAAACTACCAGGTCGCTTCCATGGCGTGACCGGTTGGGCGGAGCCAAAGGAGTCGGGGGTACAAAATTTGAGACGTGACATATCATGGAAGGCAATAAGGTCGGGGCAGGCGGCAGAGGTTCGTGGTAGAGGACGTAGGGGGAGGTCGAAAACCCGGATAGGTGGGAACGCAAAAGGGAAACGCTTTCTTAGGGGCACAGGGCACAAAGAGACCCGGCAAGGAAAGTCGGGGGGGGGGCCCGTTATATAGGATCAGCGGCGGCAAAAACCAATTCCCCGGCGCACTGTGCCTTTAAATTTAGGGGCTGCCGGCGTGCCCTAGAGGGCGGTAGGTGCACTGCACCCGGCCGAGGAGTGCACGGAGACAGGAGCATGGCCGGGTAATTAGTGCCCCCGGGGGGTTTTAGTGAGCCCCGCCCGACAGCGGTCAGCGGCCCCACTCTCCCCGCGGCCCGGGGAAGCCAAGATTCACGGCTGCGCCCCCCCCCACCCGAACCGCGGGGAGAGCGGCCAGTCGTGACAAGTGTAATTAGGTTCTTCTAAGTTCCTTTATATTTTCCTCCTTCTGTTTTATGGATTATATTTTTAAGGGAGTGTTAATGGGAGTGGGTGGGAAAACATAGCTATCTTCCTTGAAATATAGAGGGGGTATTATTGCATGTGGGTTGGTTTGGTGTGAGTGCAGGGGCTGCTTTGTATTCCCAGTCTTGCTCCATGGGAGCCCAAGGCAGTCTTTATTGATGTTCATGAGGAGCAAAGGTTAGCCAATCTAGTCCCATCTTAAAGAAGAGCTGCTGTAACATAAATTGCTGTTAAAGAAGTTATCTGGGAGTTTAAAGATTTCATAGAACACTATAAACAACATTTTTATTGAAAAGTAAAGATGTTACACTACCTTCAGGTGTCTCCTTTTTTTTCTTTTGCCTCCTTGTTCATCTATTATAAGATCCACTTTTGGCAGTGAAACTTCCTGCTTGTAGGAGTGTCAGTAGTTCCAACTCTCTTTTTACAATCCCCGACTGCATTGCAATTAGGATTCTCTCCTATCTCATGCGGCATCTATGTGCGAAGCCGTACGGGCCCGTTATGATAATGATGATAGCTAGGACACATGAGTCACTATGTAAACTGTACATAGCTGCAGTCATCATTTTTATGATGGCAATACACAGCCTTTAACCCGAAATGCTGTCCTTGGGGTCCCAAATAAAGTTCTGCCCTAGGACTCAAAGATAAACCAACAGTTCCCTCTCCCCTGGAATTACTCTAATGTAATTACTTCTCTTTACTTTCAAACTACAGGCTGGCAAGAGTGAATTTCAGTCAATCGTTTTTCTTTAGCTCACTTGTTCCGGAGCTGAGCTTGGCTTCAAAGCACCAGTGAGTGATGACAAAAACATTCAGTGAGGCCATGTGAACAATGAACGTCACATGGATTGTAGGGAAGGCTTAATGCCTGGCTCTGCAGAGCAGTTTAATACAATACAGTTGTGAGTCCTATAACAAATAAAAAAGTCCCAGAGAATCCCTTTACTGCTCGCTATGATAGACATGTATCACACAGTGCATTGCAGCCTGTTGCATACTGAGCATGGTGCCCACATTGACTTCAGTTTTACATGAGGTTTTTAGCCATCCCCATTGACACCAATAGTAAATTTCCATATGAAATACGACCAAAGAATGAACATGTTGTACGCTTTTTCCAGAGAATAACAGACTGCCGAAAATACGCATCATATAAACTATAACATGTATTTTCTATTGTGGTCAATGTGAATGGTTAACTTTTGGTTTTAGACAAGTTTTACAAGTCGGAATCCACATGGTTTCCGACTTGAAATATTTATTGGGTGAACAGAGCATAACAACTCCAAAAAAGTTGAATAGCTTTTAATAATTTCCAGTTAAAGGTTAGGAAATATATAGTGTGGATTTTGCTGGTTAATGGGGGAAAACACACAGCAAATTAGTGCTCTTTCCACAATAGTATAGATATGATGCTTATGTGAACATCTGCACCAATAGTCACTTTCCACACTGAAAATTTCTGCAGCCTGTGGATAAGAGTTGGTAAACTCTCAACCACTACTTTATACCCAGGGGAATAACTAGAGAAGCCTGGGCCCGCCCCCCTACCATCCTCTCCCCTGACCATGGACATTTTCCGTTACCCGTTAATAAAAGTCCTTTAGTAACTAGATTACACAAGGAGCAAATGCCTCACCATACATATCAGCATCATACTGCTACCAAACAAATCCCACTATACCAAGACCACCGTTACCAATAACACTGCTACATAAGGACCCAATTATACCGGTAGAACACAACCACAAATTTATCACCCTAAAGATCAGTAACAAAGACCCAATTTTTGCCCTGGCTATTAATTTGTATTGGTGAAAACGTGTTGAAAACCCCATCAAAACCTAGGCACAACCTCATCAAAACCTCGTCCAAACCTCTTCTGATGTAGCGTGTTTCAGGCGAGGTTTGATGCTGTTTTTGGCGCTGACAATCAGTGTCCAATAAGGCGTGTGAACATACCCCTAAGGGCATGTCCCCACGGCATGGGTTTTCGGCAGTTTTGCAGACCGCCAGAAAAATGCTGGAAAATGAGCACAATGGAGCTCTACGGAAAACCCGTGCAGCAGTCCCACTGCACGGGTTTTCCGCCACGGCAGTTTTTTTAAACCGCCG